>JAQIWN010005300.1:0-10059 GCA_034699025.1 Entomobrya cf. arborea Gr-Col-00668 | reverse complement strand
AAAGCTCACCTGTGGAGAAATGAGACTTGTTGATGAGGCCAGTGATGTAATACTTCCATATGGATCTCTTGGGGCAGAACTAACCAAACTGTTCACTGATCCGTAAATTCCAGCTGGGGTTGTGGCACTACTCTCTTCACTGGTTGTGCTATCAAAAGAGCTGACCCGGAAATGTGCCGAAGAAGTGGATGGTAGAGTTAATGTTGTAGGGTCTTTCTTAGCAGTAGCGCTATTATCATCCCTGCCATATTGACCTACTGCAGTTTCTGCCTTTTCAAATGCTCTTCTAATGTCGTTAACACTCACAGAGCGTTTGGTTTGACCCATCTGAACAGGCTCTGGATTGGGGGATTTAACCAGTCTTGTGGCAGACGGTTTGGTCATGTCACTTCGTCTCTTTTCCGCCCATGCTGCATCAGCTTCAATAGATTCCATCATAGTCATATTCGACACAGTCGAGCTTTTTACAGGCGATGAAGTTGGCTTCGGGGAAATTGCAGGCCTTGAGCGTACAGGGCTGATAGGGACTTCTTTCATGGTAGTCTCTGGGCTAGTTGAAGGTACAATGTCTGCAGTGTTTTCTGCGGGTTCTACTCTGGATTTGTTGGGGCTTGTGGTAGTTGTCATTGCGGTTGCAGCAATAACGCTGGATGAGCTAGATGTGGAGTTTTGACGTGACAGGGATGGTTTTGGACCTACTGGAGGAGGTCCCGTGGGTTTACCATCCCCAGAAATCTGTTGCCATTTTTCCGCCAAACTTCTAAAATCATTTCTACCTCGAGGTATGCTGGCATTGGTAAGCTTCTTGGGTGATCCATCAACCGCCGTTTTCTCAATGATTTTTTCAATCTTTTTCTCAACAATTTCACTGGTGCCAGTAACAATCTTTGGTACTGAGGATGCTGGTGTGAGCGTGGTTGATAATGCAACAGGTTCACTTGTCTTTGAAGCAACCAAATTGACAGCCGTCATACTTCTTGAATATTTCTTTTCAAGTAGGGACCACCTGTCTGCCGTTTCTGGCTTTCCGGTTTCCCTATCCCGACTGTTTCTGCTTAAAGTTGATCTCTGTGAAATGCCACTGGAGAAATCCGACTCATTTCCAGAGCTACTGCGATTCCTGGCACGTCTATCCGCAGCACTGTCTATCATATCCATTGACAGTTTTCTTTTCGGCTCAATCGGTCTTTCAATTACAGTAGCTTCAGAGTCTCGTCTTGAAAAATATCTGCTGGAACTATCTGACCGACCACTGCCAGGAAGGGCATCGCATACCTCATTGATATATGCCATTTTAACTTCCATATCATAGATAGCTTGAAGAGGGTCCTCTGTCAAACCCGGCAATACAAGGTTATCTCCCAAATCCACTGTCCCTTGTTCTGAAGGCAAATTGACAGGCTGCAAATGAGCTGGGATTTGTTCTTCAAGTTCTTCATAATCTTCTTCTTCAGTATCTACTTTGGAATTTCGTCTCTGACTAAGGTTTACTCTTCCAGCAACAATCATTCTTCTTTTTGTTTTACCAACATCAAGTTCAGAGCAAGAAGACTCTGTGTCTTCGGTTTCCGCATCAGCGTAGCTCGCCTCTTCATCATCACTTCTGCGATTTTTACCATTACTACTGCTGATACTGCTGTCGTCCCCAACAGTTCCACCACCACTGCTATACTTAGCAGAAGTCAACACATTCTTTCTATTAATAGCCTCCACGCTTTGTGGCTTCAGAATTCGCCAACCTTCGTCAGATGGATCTTCACCTTCTTCTACCTTCTTATCTGTCTCTTCGCCACGATTGCTTTCACCTCCCAAATCTGGATCTGGGGTAGTGGAGGATTCCCCTGGTGTGGGGGAATTTGGTGGAGAAAGTCCATGTGAAATAGATGAACGACTGGAACTCACAGCAGAGTCATTGTCACTGTCGTCCAGTTTTCCTCCTTTCTCATATTTCCCCTTAGCGGGGGCATTGGCGTTGTTCTTGGCTGGAGATACTTTCTCTCCAGTGGTTTCTTCGACGGTGGTTGAAGGAGCTGGTGCATTTTGTGTTTGTTGTTTTTCTGTTGTTCTGTCAAAACTGCTTCGCTTTGCAGGAATGGGTTGATTATTGCTTGTTGTGACGGGTGCGCCAGCCTGTTTGCTATCACAAGAATTCAGGGCAGACGATCCTGAAAACTCAAAACTGGAGTCTGATCTTGGGGAAGTCAAACTTTCAAGACTTTTTGGCTCTGGTGTTGTATTGGAATTGTTGGCAACTTGTTGCGTTGTAGCTTTGAAGGGCTTTGGTGATGTTAATATGCTACTCTTATTTACTCCACTGGACTGGTATGCAGTCAAGCTTCGACGTTTGAAAGCAGGTGAATATTTTGGTAAGGCATTTGTGGTAAGTTTCCAGTCAGGTAAGTCAGATTCCTTCTGACTAGCTCTCATTTTGGCACTGTTGGTTGTTTGTGAAATTATTGTGGAAGAAGTTGAGGAAAGGGTCAAACTGCTGTTATCATCTGAGGAGGAGATTCCATCAAGGGACTCTGATCGGGAAATAAGGCTTCTGGAAAATGACCCATTATTGTCATTCATACTGGTCTTATGGGTGGAACTCAAAACTTGTGGCAGTATAACAGGTGCATCCTTGCTAATAATGGTTGGTAGATCGACGACAGACGCTGAACTATTTGAGGTGACATGGGTTACAGAATTTGTGGGTGGCACGTCTGGAATAACGAGACCTCTCAATTTGGTCATGCACTTTCTCCTTTGCTCCATAATACTGTTGGCTGCCAAGTTAGCAGGGTTACTTTGTAATGAAGACGGGGAGCGATTTACACCTACACCATTGCTGATCGCAGAAGATATCGTGTATCTTGTTGCTGCAGAACTGGTTCCGTTTTGATTTACTGTGATGGTCGACTCTGTGTGGTAACTATTTCTGATATTTTTGTTGTTCGACGCTCCTGCTGGTCCTCCAACATCCACCAAGCTTTGTGATCTTTCACACATTTTTCCTGGAGAAAATGCACCAGCTGAATTTCCATTTGACATGCCATTTTCATTCTGATACTTGTAATTGCTTCCACGACCCAAAGTGCTACTTCTCATTTCACCGGATCCATTATGACCTCCGTAAAAAGGGTTCGGCTTGGTATTAAAGTTAACTAGGTCTACTGAGCTTTTACGGACCACCGTTGTATTGTTTGTGTTGATACCATTGTTGCTGTAAGAGCTTATGTCTAGCGAGCTCCTATTAATTTTGGAAAGAGTGTTGATTCCTCTGTACCCATTTCCATTTTCGTTCATTGACGACGCTGACATTGTTAAACCTTGTAAAATATTATCAGAGCTGCGGCTCAATGAACCATTTGTGTTGTTCGCTAATGTGGATTTTTTAAGACTAGATGTGACCACTGCTCCAGTGGGTGGCTTTATAGCAAAATCTGGAGCATCCTCTGAACTGGATTTTCTGTTGGAAAACATGGCAATTTTATCTTTCACACTCTTTTTACTGGGCTCTGCTGCCATTGTGGCAGATCTGGACATTGTTGGAGAAGAGGAGGTGCTACTACCGTTAGTACTATTCAGGCTTGAGGCACCACTGGCACTGTTACGGTACTGAAGGGATGTTTTATTGTTGTTGCTACTGTTCAATGGCTGTGAATTACAAGTTTCAAAAAGTTTTCGTTTGTCATCTATGCTGCTTTGTCGAGTTGCAATTGGCTTGGGAGGTAAGGGTGGCATTGATACAGGGAGTGGAGGAACACTTGTAGAAGAATGCACGTCTTCTGCTAGCTGCGAAGACGAGTCGTCTACAGGAGGTCCAGTGGTGGGTAGCGGGGGTGGCGCACCCTCTAACTCGACCTCTCTCAAGTTCAGCTCACTCCTGAATACCTTTCGTGTTTCGAACTTTTTCAGCGATGATTGCTGCTGTTCGTCGGACCAACTGTTCGGAAACTCGTCACCATCGGGTGGTAGTCTGGAGAAAGTTGGAGGTATATACTGATGAAGGACCTCAGTCGAACTATCCATGGTTCTTTGACTGGATGAAGAGGTGTCCGGAGCTGAGGATCCTGAAATCAAAAAAAAATCAAAAGCTTATTTAGTTTTCAATTCAGAGAACTCAGAGAGCTTGCTGACGACAATTGGATTAACGCTGACAAACTGATCAATGGATTAAGGGAAGATGATTAAGATAATATTGAACCTATGCAATTTGTAGTTAATGAAAATTAGATGCATAGCCTTGCATTTATGTACGTACATGCAAAACAATTTTTTTACTACACACTTGAATGAATGAAAGTATTTTTAATGTTCACAATAAATTACTCTGTTAAAGATAACGTGGTTTCATTCCTAACAAACGATTAACTGTTCAACGAAGCATTACGATAAATCATTAACTACTTTAACTATTGAAAGTAATAAGCTCTAAATGTCAGTTAAAATTTATTTCACTGATTGAGCCAAACTGATAAAGTAGAACATTGGACATGCCAACTGATAATTATTTTTTATTTCAAAGTGAAAGGAAGTCAAGTCGAAATAAGATTTGAAAAAATAACAAGCATAAATTATATACCTAAGATGGGTAGATATGTATTTTATTTTACTATTATGCAACTAGATCTGCACTTTTGCTGCATCGTGACGAGTGACGAACAACAAGACTTATTAATGTTTGTACTTGCATTAACTGCATCAGTTATATTTTTACAGTTTGTTAGATTAGATCGTTATATATGGTCACATAGTGAAATTGCTTACGCTTGTAAAAATTTTGAAACATGACTCAACTAACCAACTTGTCATTTTTCGAGGTACAGGCAAATAATTTGATTTTAAAAAATAGCATGTTTTGAAGATGCTCATACCATGTCACGCGTGCACATGACACATAATATTTAACCACCTATAAAACGAAATGTCCTTGCATTTTAGATTGCATTGCATAAGCATTATTGTTCTTTCACAGACTATTCAAAGAACTAACTTGTTTGGGGATGGTTAGCGTTAGCGCAGCGCATCACAATAATATTATTTTTAAAGCTCACGCAACTTTTTTGTGTGTACCTAATAACACGTTTTTTTTAACAAACTGTAATTACCCAGTTAGGATTATTATGCAGTTCAGTAGTAAAAGTAATGAAATAATTTACAAACCATTTATATTGGAACAAAACTGTCCAAAGACAAAAGAACAAGGAAATGGGGAATTAAATTGGATAATCATCATGAAAATATCATCCTGTTATGTTTCTGTGTTCATTTCAAAATGTTACTGTTTTTATCAAAAAAAAATTAAATTAGCTTGATATAGTTTATATTAGAATACAAAATATTTAACAAGATAAAGTGCTGACAAAAATGTTATATATACTGTTAAAAAGGATTTATTTTAAAGTTTTAGCAGAAAAAATCGATGTAAAAGATCTCATCTCGTGATGATGTGATCTTTATAATATTTTCTGTTACGTTTTAAAATAGTTAGTTCCCTCCACCAGCAATTCTTACAACAAGAGTCATTTCCTTGCCAAAACCAAAGGCTATTATTTCGTAATAAAGAATTTTTTGAAAGATCTGTTCCTTTTCTTGCAGTTTGCAGTAAATGCAATTCAGCATAATATATTTTATACAAAAGTTGCAAAGATAAAATGACTTTGTATCTCTCTTTCTTCTGCTAAGAAAATCGTAACACGCCTTCCTTATTTTTAATGTCGATAGAATTTGTAGTTCATTTTTAACATGCTTTACGTAAAGTTTTACGCTTTGCAAAAATTGAAAATAATAGATTGCTTGCGCTTGCATGATTTAATGGCTGCCTGACCTTTGATCCCGAAATCCCAACGAACTTATTACAGAGAGGGACTATTGAGGTTTTGACTTTTGTACTATAATTGATAGCGGAAAAATCATGCTGCCTTTTTGTACGTGTATGTCATGTCATAAAGAATAGAATTTTACAGCATCACTTCGTTGTTTATACCATTATTCATGATCATCAACATCATTACCCAAATAAATCCCTTAAAACTTTTACTAACGTAATAATGGGTTCGAAACGTAAGCAAAAAATAGTCAAGCTTGTAATAAAATTCAGAAGCACAAATTGGATTTAGGAGAGAGAAAACATGAAATCATGAAAGGGAGTTTGAAGGAAATGGGTGGAAAATTAGGAGCAAGGTAATATTAGTTTTTTTTTTGAAAAATAATAAAAATTAAATAAATAGTTTGCTTGCATAAACTTATTACGTGAACAATTGATTTAAGTATTGCGGTGTTGTGTGTGTGTGTGTGAATAAATAAAAATGAGATTTGCTTTAGGAAGGCAACTTTAAAATGTGTTGCGGAAGTTACTGTCCATTTTAAAATGAATAGAATCAAAATATAAAAGTCTGCTGATATAACAATAAAAATGAGCAGTTATTAGGGCACGTTCATACATAATGATATCAAAGTCTGGTGAGATGTTTCAGTCATCTCATCACTCTGTCGATAATAGGCAATTGCTTCGACATAGCATGCAAACAAGCCCTTATTTAAATCGCACAACAACAAAAGATAAAATTGAGTAACAAAAGTAGTAAAGTAAATGAAAGGCGCTGTTTTAGTCACTGTTACCATCATATTTGGAATATGACTGCATGTAGAGCAAATCTCAATTAAGGGGACCCCTCCTGCGCTCCTCATATTATTATTCATGAAAAATCCACTGTTGAACTGATTTTTTGGGAGTGATTCTAATGTAAATACAATTTGTATTTTTAGAAATATATTTCCCCATGAATTTTGTCAATACAACTCGTCAAAATTTAATTAAAGGATGACGCAGTTGGTTTACGAACTTTGACTGAAAACAATAAAAAAGAAGATTATCTTGGCTAAACACTGATGACGATGATGATGATCACGCAGTTACGTAATATAAAAAAATCTTCATTTTTACATAAATAGTAATAAATACATTATCAGTTATCAACAGTTTAGTTGTCTCCGATGATGCTGATGAGTATAATGAGACTGCATGGTGTACGGAAACAAACACACCTGTAATCAAATTATCAAGGTGCCCCCCTCGCTATGCAGTAGATTAGACTGTCCATTGTACTGAACTTTTCAGTTATAAATGTGAAATGAGGATGATGATGGAAATAAAATGTTCTTCCCGTAAATAGTCCTCGCAGTATGTATTATTGTAGTAAGTATATCATGATATAATATTCTAAAATACTGCTGTTTTCACACGAAAAACATTTTACATGGTAAGATGAAAACTGAAAGTATGAGTGCGCAACAACCATTAGTTGATGTAAGCCGAACACTTCAAAATTGAATGTGATTAACTGAAATTACAGTTATATTGCTTCACTTGAAAATAAATCGACTCCTTCGACTTTAAAATTAGGACAACTTTAGGTCGTAAACATTCATTCTCTTTTGTACGTTTTAGTCAGATTGCACTACATAGCCAGCAAACAGAAAGTGAAAACAACTCTACCAATCATTGACATAAACGGAGTGTCTCCTATTCACTTTCATTCGACAAATTCTCTGTTCTGAATTGTAACTGTCATCAAACCGCGCATCATCATCGTTTCTGTCATCTAAACAACAACACCAAAAAAATGTTTTCAATGCGAATAAATGGATAAACGACCAGTAAAATTTCAAAAGAGCAAGAGTGAGTGTCATGAATCAAAAACAGTTTTTCATGTGAGCATAGAATAGTCAATGTGCTCGATATTATTATTAAAGTCCAAAACACAATTATCAATTGTTATCATGAATCATAAATTGGGAATTCGCACAGTCATTTTTCACTTTCGTTCAACCCTGTTGATTTGGCACACAAATAAAAGGTATATGTAGACCGTATTTCTCCCCTCCCACGCATTTTTATAATGTACGTGTGCACATTCCTGGCTATCGGGACATCATTATGTGTGAATAGACCAAAGTTCGATAATAAATAATTATTGTACTAAAAATGGCCCGCATCAAACTTAAATTTAGTAATAATATTATCAATGACATATATACACAATGTTACAATCTAACATTAACCGTACATTCGTTTTTCCCCTCTATCTACCTGCATGACACCATTCATATGAAAATGTGCTTTGTATATAAAAACCTTTTGTGGTTTTTCAATTTACGAAACTGCAAAAGAATTTATCATCTTCTGCTCATTTAAGCAGTTTAGGTTCCTAAAAAAGCTTTTACTCCCAACTGTGATGATAATGATGCGATCTCCTTTCTTACGAAATCACTTAAAATGTTACATGATCTGCTTTTTGAAAGAAAAAATGTAGCAAAAAAGTTAATTTTGTGTAAGTCCTGTTATTCGCCATGAACTCATTGTATGAGCGAATAAAGTGAATATACTTGATAAATTTTTACAATACACGACCTATGCATGCCTGCATACTCATTTTTTTATGATGACATAATATTGCTGTTTTACGCGGTTCACTGCAATCAAAAAAGCGTTAAATGGACACGCATATAATGTCATTAATAATTTCTTAATTGATCTTCTTCTTTAAAGACTAGTTATTTGAAAAAACAAGGTTTCCCCCAAGCAAACCACTGAACTCATATTTTTGAAGGTTCGGACAACACAAGGGAATTATTATTATAAAGCATAGAAGCGAAACCACCATCAAAAAATAATTAACAACGAGAGTCAGGTATCACGAGTATTTTGTCCTTCTGAAATCAACATCATCGACAGATACAAAAAAAAACTATATTTTTTTTTATTTTCAAGAGTGGCACACAATAAAGAAACTGTAAACCATAAACTCACTTCTTCGCAAAATCTCAAGTATAAGTTGAGGTGATTGCAGCATTATTACATTTGCTGTATGTCTGACGACAATGATGATGATATATTTGTGTGTGTGCGGTGATGGTGGCAAGAATGATGAACAAGATGATTCTTCTTGAGCTTTCGAAAAAAAGTAAAAAAGCACCCTAGTGATTCCTTTTCGCCTGAAGACTCTCAGGGGCAACAAACAACAAAAACACAATTTCAACAACAACTGATTTTTCAGTGATAACGATGATAGCGTTCGTTCTCTATAAAACTGGCTACCAAATCACATCATCACTATATCACCACTACTACTCCTACTCCACTTCTTACGTGACGTCTGCTGAAATGACAGAGTGTAATGGCTATACATCACTTTGAATTATTCTGACAATAATTTGTTTTGAAAGTTGTCTCACAGTTAATCATTCTCCCCGTCAACAGTGAACAGTAACAAATATATATCGACGAAGATGATATAGCGAGCGCTCTAATTTTTTTTCTCTCGTCAATGGAACTTTTGTGAGTAAACTACAGAGAAACCATTTATCGGATGATGATTTCGATCAAGTATGGATTTGGATGGAGATCCATTTTAAAAACTTTCTTAAGAAGTCATGACTCATGATGAGTACCATTTTGGATTGACGATTTTGTGATGGGTGACGGGTCTGACTTAAAGTTATCCTTTGGATTTGTCTTTAAATGAATGTAAAGCACAACAACAAAATTCAATAACATTAATCACCAAAATTATTTAAATAGCTTTCTATGTTGAATGCATGTCACGTAGTGCGTAGAATGATACAGTTTCAAGCAAAAGTAAAACTTTTGGTTAAAATACGTATGGTAGGTAGTATCAGTATCTGACTTTTGGTTGGATTGAGCTATTTAGTTTAAAATTTTGTGAGATTTAATTTTTTCATACTCCAACACGCAACTCACAAATTAGTTGACTGACTACTATGTAGTGTGAAGTGTGATGATGATGAATGGTTTGGTATGACACATTACTTGAGGGGATGTTTTCGGGTGACATACACTAACACTCAATAGAACAAAATATGCACGTCAAGTCATAACCTTGTCTCTTTATGCTCCATTTTCATCAACAAAACAGTTTTTATTTTTTTATTGTTCACTTGAACCTTATTTTTTCATTCTAAACATCATACCATGTTTACTAAAAACTTGAACGCAAAACTGTATCGCATCCCGGAAACTGACGGGCGCGGGTGGTGTCAATATATTTT
>JAQIWN010005299.1:0-10059 GCA_034699025.1 Entomobrya cf. arborea Gr-Col-00668 | reverse complement strand
GATAAAATCAAATCCATAAATAGGAATCACAACTTGTGAAAGGTAATATTTAAACAAATATATTAATGTGTCAAAAGTGACTGTATACATGTCTGATCGAGATAAATGAATAAATGCCATCGCTGGGCGTTGTGAAATATGCAGACTAGACAACCTTGACGTTCGATGACTCTATGATGATGACATAATACATTAATTTCTAACATCATCACAATGCAATAAATAAACAAAGACGTAAAATTGTAAAAAGACGACTCCCGTTTCCCACGATGTGATTACGAATGCCTTTTTAACAGTTTTACTCTTGTATGCATAAACAAACCTAGAAGATCAGAATGTAGATTTGTCTAAATAAGATGATATTAGTAGATAAAATTCTAAGAAAAGTAAACAAAAAATTGACTCACCGGAAATCGGAAGGAAGGAAAGGCAAAAAGTGGCAACAGTTATTAAAGTATACAGGAATGAAGTCATTCTCTCCCATCCATATAACGAGGAGCCTGTTAGCATCCGTCTCCTTTGGGGTCGACGCAGTCTCCCTGTAAAGAAAAAAAGATTATGGTTAAGCGAAATCCTTGAAAAATGTAGGTAATAATATGACCAATTTAAAAACATATTTTTTTCCATTCTATTTGCGAATGCATTAAAAGATTAGCGGAACTTTTCGTTATGTAAGGCACAATTAACGAAGGTTAATATTGAGTTTCGTTTAATAACATTTGACATTTGATCTCTTCCTGTTTTATGTTTGGCCTACACGGCTCAGATGATGCCTAACTATCGTTACAAAATACTCTCGGCAGGTACAACTCTGTTCATTCATCATTACTACTTTTTTTGCAGTAGCACATAAAACGGCATGTTATGTTTTATTATGAGCTAGTCATTTTGAGGGAAAATGATACGTTGTCTAATATACGGCACTACTGTTTAAACTACCGGAGTTGCTTTTCAAGTGCTGATCTTACAGTTTAACTTCTTTTTCTTGCTAATAAATTATAGGTTCAACATTCATTCAATTAAGCAAGAGCTCCGCCATGCCAAAACTAGTACACTAAAATCACTGAAATGAGTGATTTGATTGCGTTCTCTTGACCACATTTTGTACAAGTGATTTCAAGCCATTTTTACAATTAAAACTCTCAAAAGATTTTCGCTTGTACCAATTTGCAGTTCATGCTTATGGTCTCCATTTAATATTTTTAAGAATAATTGTTATGTACACTACAAGCCGGTTCTTCCACCTTTAATACTACAGAATCAACATTGCATAATATTACAACACAGCACTTCTCCAACACAATAAACATCGTTCATCAGCAAGAGAAAAAAAATTAACCACCGGAAACCTCAACCTGCACGACTCCTTTCATTTTCACCTACTTATCAAACAACCACCAGCCATTTTACGTCCATTCTCATTTACTATAACATTGTTACATGTTATAAAGAGAAAAACGAGAAAAAATTGAAAATTAAGGCAACAAATAATGGCATACCTATACTTATGTATAATTCGAGTACAAAGCTACAACTACATTTGTAATTAGACCAGAAGAGCATTAAAATGCTGTTAAGTTGAGATGAGGATCATGATGCGTTGTGTTTGGTAGTAAACAAAATGTATTAAAAAAATTAGATGCTAAATATTATGAGTGTGGATTGTGGATGCAAGGAGGCAGGTATTTATGTAGCAGTCAGGATTATGACACGCGTACCTAGTATAGTAGTCCCAGTCCATACTACTATACACAAAAATACGCGGGGTGAGTGATGTCTTGCATACCAAGTGAATAACAGGTTTAATAGAAAAATGATGCATTTTATGTAACAATAACCTCATATCACCTTGGCTGACCGACTGGAAAAGCGGAAGAGTTGTTTTTTATGCCTGGCAATTTTGCAAAATGTAAAAACTACGGCCTTTTCCATGTAGTCACTTAATAATTCACAAAGTATAAAGGGAAGTTGATTTGCTAACAGATTAATTAGTTTAATCACCCTTAGCATGCTACATACTAGACAAGTTTTAGACAACGACAACACTTTTCCCCTCACAACTAGACAACAATGCCGGCCGGTCTAATGGTGGTGATTGTATATTTAATGTGCGTTTGTCAAATACACGTATTTGTCTAGGATGTGATATGTCATTTTTTTGGAAAAAGTGTGTAATATCAGACGAAAACGAAACTTTGTCGGAAATTTAAATATTTATCATAGCATGGACCTGCCCAGCAATTATTATGGTAGTCCAAGTCCATGTATTTTACTGTGTGCGTTTGCATGCCTGATTAGAATTATGTACTTTTATTGGATTACAAACTGACTAAATATCTAATGCGCAATTTTCATCCAGTCACGTTTTGTTTTATGCAAAAGGCATATATCATGGCATAAAACAAAATCAATAAATAAATAAGCTACTACTATAGTATTATAATTGCACAACAATTAGGTTATAATTGGTCTTGTTTTCCTTTATAAACGATCCAATTTAAAAAGCCTCACAGGTTCTTAATTTACTGGGTTATTTTCTACGGACGGATGTCAAGGAACTTTTAAAGTTTTGTCTAATGATGAACAAACAAAGTTAGCAGCAGTCAAAGGCCTTTTCTCTCAAATAATCATCAAAATGGTAAATGATCATGTAAGTTGCTGTAAGTTGGTCAAAAAAAAGTCAGTCCTTGAAAAGTATCGCTCTGTTGGTTTTTATGTATTACCCTGCAATCTAAAAAAAGAGTTCAACTCAGTTCGTGGAATACGCAAATAAGGGTCGTAGTCATTTCTTTATTTGCTTTGTTTTAGGTACATAAAACAATTTGATGCATTTCTGGTTTCATCTCAACTAAATACATTTTTAATGCACCTGGTAAACATTTTTATTGTTGCAATCATTTTTTAAAGATGAAAAGCACAAAAAAAAGAAATAAAATGACATTTTTATCACCAAAATCTTTCCTTATGCACGTGATTTACACACGTCGCATGGTATACTATATACTTTGGTTGTTTTTGTAATGCCAGCATGTTTGGATTTAATCTGCTACTACAAACAGATAATTTCACAAGATAGTGTAGCCTTAATGTTCCATTCATTCAGCACAAGAATAATCAAGTTTCAATTATTTGGCGACTCATTCATAAGCTTAAGCTGTTTAAAAACTTCAAAGAGTAAAGAACACTTTTTTAAACTTGAAGAAAAGACGTCATGAATATTATTATTTTGATTACCATTCCTATTTATGGCAGGTAGACAGACCTGAACTTTTTTTTATTAATAATAATATTGCAAAAGCAATGCCAATACTAGTCTTATGTTATAAGCCGAAATAATATAAATATATAACAACTAATAAGCCTTCATTAGTATTAAAAAAAGGTTTATTCATTATTTGACGGTGCACAATTGTACGTACATTAACAAGTAGCATTTACTTAGTTCATGATATGAATTCGCATTACCTCTAACTCTACATTTTGTCGATTCTCAGAACCTTGTGCTGATTACAGAGAGAGTATGCACGAAAGAAAAGTTAAGCACGCCAGGGCATGGGCCACGCCAACAACAGACAAAACTTCACAACGGATGGGCTTCACTCAGTGTAGCTATCTCGAGCACATCAATTTTTTAATGTTTACGCAGAAGACAGAAAGAATACATGTTACCTGAACTTGTGATTAAAAAATAATTTCATACTCTTTTCTCTCTAATAACAATAAAGATAAGTAGAAACCACGAAAGATCACAACCGAAAATATGGACGAAGTAAAAAAATATTTAGCCTCTACTGCAATAACGATGAATTGCAAAGAATTGTGATTTGATTGCGATATGAATGCATTTAGCTCAAAAATAAACTATGGAATAAAATAAATATGCATTTTTCAGACAGTTTCTCAGAGATTTTTCAAAAGTTTAGATTATTTTTAATTTGAATAGATCAAGGAACATTTATGAACCCTGGGGACTAAACTCTATTACCACGTGTATAAACAAAAATGTAAGTAGAGAAGCAGTAGCCAGGAAGATATTAAGTAATTAACAAAGCCAGACGAATTCATTAGGTGCTTTCACATTAACTTTTATGCAGTTATACATAAAATGTAATGAAATCATGTACGTGTCTTGTCCATCTTTATCATTATCAGTCTCATTCGATTGGTAAGGTTTAGGTGGATCTTAACAATGAATACGACTGTATTGCATTGTAGCGACCGATTTATTGCAGAAATTGAAATGAATTTATACTGAGACTGACTTGTTTTTCATTTCACTTTTGTTCTGGTAACAGCTTCCACTTACGCAATACTTGATATACCCAATATGCAACACTTTTTGGCAAAGTTAACATGTCCCGCCCTTCCTTGCCACTATCAATCGCTAATCAGCTAAAGTAGATAGTTTTTCTTTTGATAGTTTCTTCTTTTTTTACATTTACACTGTAATAAAATGCTTCATTTCTAGTTAATCTACACCATACAACTTTCATTTTAATCTGATCTGTATAAAAATAGCAGAGATAGCAAACAGTATAGATAATGCAACCATTAACCAGGCTTTTGGCTTTTATATATGTGTGTATATTTTGTAGTTTTGTACACACAACCTACAAACCAACCGAAGCACCCCATAAGCCAATACCTTGTGTGAAGATTTGCTGAGAGTAAAGACAATATAAAACACATTCTCCTTCAAGACATGATATCACATCGGCTAGACACGAGACATCATTGAATAACAAATTTAATGAAACAACTATTGCTTAATGAATTTACTACAACTAAAATAAAAAGTACCAAATCGTGTTTAATTAATCCTTCAAAGCAATTTAATAAAAGTAAGGATTTTGCTACGCGATTTTTTTACTTGACTGTGTATATTCTCCCACATAACTTAGCTATTAGATACATGCAACATTATAAAGTAATTTCATTTAATTCGGTTATAATTATTTCCTTGTGCATTCTTTTTTTGGATGATAATCTAGCAAGATTGAACTTCATGAATATTATTTTATTTTTCTGTATTTAAAAAGACAATCTTTAACCTTTAAAGCTCTTTGATTAAATCAACTAAAATGAAAAATCAAGATTTTCAATATCAATGCCCACGCAAACTTGTACACTTCCAGCAAAACATATCTTCATCGTACTTTACTTTTTAGATGTTACATTATTCTCATTTTAATCTTATCAAATTGGGATCTTTTCAGAATGGAGGATGAAGTACATTGTACTTTTTTGATGATATATGGTAGAAAAACTCTTGTTCTTTTCTACAATCATTTTTCTTGCCTTTCGTTACTTACTCCTTGTATTTATATCTAGTGTACAGTCACATCACAGTGTACACGGACGGACAGATATGGTTATGTAATGGACGATACGTAGGCAGTCTTGTCTAAAGATTGCAATCGCTCTTGTTGAATTAACTTTAGCCTTTGGTCGTAAAAATTAGATATCACTACATCATACATACATTTTTTCGTCAGTAAAGCTACGATCAAAATCAGTTATACATTATCCACAGTAATATCTGCACTGCACTGGTGTTCCCACTGTATAATACATCAGTACCCACTACAACATTAGAGATTCAATTATTACATTCTCTCATAAAATTTCGTTGGTCGATTGCTGGTGGTGGTGATGACTCATTACCAGCAGCCAAGTGATGCCTGTCACAACAGTCCAATACGTGTAACATATTCCAGGGATTCATAAAAAATTCCTACACTCGACTCGCACTCTTGCTTCGTCTTTATCTATTTTCCACTTTTCATACGTCATTCATGATATCACATCGTCGTCTCAATATGTGGAAAGCGAGATTATGATGACAGCTCTACATCACATTTTTCACTTATGTTTACTCATTTTATTTGTGATAGGTGTGTAATATGAAGTAATGAATGAAGCATGCGGAAACTGTTTAATATCTTCAGTTTCAAATTGGCAGCATCATTGATTCGGGTGGAGGATAAAGGTTGTGCGGTGCGTTTAAAAATTAACAGTTCCACGCAATTTTCATGTATAAACATAAACTTGTGCCAATATTTTTGTAGACATTCACTATTACCTACATTGCCTTTCAGCTCTCTATGTATTAACAGAGTAAAGTAGACAGAGTATAAAATCTTATAGCTACACAACAAAGTCCATCGACAGAGAGAATCTTCATTTTTATTATCATACTTATCTATCATTTAAAATGCCTTTCCATACTTATTTTCATCATATCATATCTCTTGCATAACTTGATAATATGCATACTAACAACAGTATGGAATTTTTAGGGTTGTGAAATGAGTAATGTAGAATAAATTTAAAGTATTTCCCAAAATTCCCTATCCTCACAAATAATGATGTATGTTTCACAATTTTTGCCTGATATTTCATACTTCATTCCTGTACACCACCACAGAAAAAAACTTCCTTCCAAGCATGTTTGTAGTAAATGAGCATGAGGGCGGTAAAAGAGATAACTTGTCTTATCAGGAGCAGCATCCTCCGTGGAGAAACGTCATGTCTTCTTCTTTTTCCTATTCTAATGAAGGATTGTGGTTTGTAACCTCCTTCAATTACATTTTTAGGTGTTATTAGTCATTAGCATGCGATGATATTCGTGGTTGTTCCTTTTCATTTTGGTACTTTAAAAATTGCATTCACAGAAGGAACCAAACATACACATTACATTACAATGCACAAAAAAAGTTATTATTTTAACCAGTAAAAGTTCAAGTGAAGCAAATAAACCATATTATGCATCTTTAATATACTCACCCTGCACACCTACAATAAAGGATTACAACAAAACTTAGTAAACATATTTTATTTCCTTTTTGTGCACGACTCACAATACACATACTTTGAAATGATAAAAATCAGAAGAGAATGTCTCTTTTTCTGTTGAGTGCTGATATCATGACGAATATGGTTTTTCATTTTTTTTTGTGCAATGTTCTCTACTGGATTGAATGTGTATGTGTGACCTCTCTATGAAGTTAACTTCTCAGTGAAATTGAAGAATTGAGGTCCATATACAGAAAATATATTTACCTGAGTGTCAGAACAGAAAAACATACCTATTATTATGCATGCATTAAAGTTTGTTTGCTTAATGTGTACATAATATTTATAAGTATGCATAAAAATGAGATGTAAAAGTTCCCTATCCTCGTTTGCTTTTACTTTATACACAAAACATCGTACATACTACATCCTACCTATCTATATGATATGTAGAAAGAAGAAAATGCTCACAATTCAAAACGATTATGATAAGAGCAACAAAACAAAAAAGCCATATCACAAATTCGTATTCTTACATTTGTAATTAGTTGGTTTATTGTACACAGGGAGCACTGAGTACACATAAAGATGCGTATTGTATAATAAACATGTATTCTCACATGTACAATGAATGTCAATGTTTGATGACTCCGGTTTTGTGGATCAAGTTCACTTTACAAGAAAATCATTGTGATCATCATATGAGCTCAGTGATGTATATAAATATTATTAAATCACTCACTCAACTCAATAAACTCTTTCTGTTTATTTGAACACATGCGTGTTTTAAACACATGTAAGTGTTGTACATACAGTCAAGTAACCAGTCAAAAAGTCTAATAATATGTAAATTAAACAAGTAATCTAATATTCATGGCGAAACATATATATTTGTACAATACCCGTCGTCAGTAAAGCGATTATTTAAAATTATTATAGAGACCTGAAACGGTCATTGAAACTCATTAATGAATTGTTATGCTTGTCTTCCCTTTTTGTAGTCTGTTATGATGGCAAGTCTTAAAAATCATGACAAAACAAGGGTTAATTCTACATGGCTGCATTTTTTTATTCCTTTTAAGACTTATGTGTTTTATCTTTCATAAATAATGAGCTCTCTTGTTTTAGGCTTAGTGGATTCAACATCATCATTACTGACATCAATATAAAAAAGCAATTCATTTTCTGCCTATATACATCTCTTCTTATTACACCAGATATTTGTCACCTTTCCCCAAAAAAGACTTTTGTAAAGTATCGGACGAATGATCAGTCTAGACTCAAGTCTAGCCATTAGTCACAAGAAAGTATCAAACCCTTTTTTCTACTAATAACAGTGGTTCATCGTTAAAAAAGAGAAACAAAAGATTCGATCGGTGATCAGATCAGATCAGTAAGTGCATTCCATGAAAATATTGATGCAGAGGAGCATGACTACAAGAGATTGAGTATGAAAAGTGTATTTATGAAAGTAACACAGTTTTTTCTTCTTCTTTTTCCTCTCGTTCCGATCAATTTAAAAGGGCGCTGCGTTTGGCTGTTGGATCGCACAAGTATTTCCGAGAACTGACCTATTAATTTTTCAGGTTGCTTGTCACGTATATATCACTATTCGTGCAACTCGGACAAGAAGTATGTAAGCAAGGGTCAAACACATGGTGATCCTTATTGTTGTTGCACTTGTTGTTCAAGCTAATCAGCAGGTGTCTAAATTTTCCTTCCTTCTAGTAAAATAAATGATTATCTCTCCCGTTCTTCTTGTTTCTCTTTTCAATGTGTTAAGTTGAAATAAAGTAGTGCCTTCTGAACTCACACTAAATGTATGCGTATTTCGTGTGCTTTTGCTTTGACAAGTGCCAACACACTTTTACTAAAAAAGAGATAACATATACTACAGAGAGCCCAGCCTAAAGCCAAGTACAAATAAAGAGAAAAGAAAAACAAATCTCTCGTGTGGCTTATATGATGATGATGATGACGACGACCACGATGATTGTATACAAGCAAATTTATACCAGTTGAAAGAAAGCAATATATTATATTGTAAGCTAATGAAAAAGAGGATTATTAGCGATTGTGTGGCTGCAAACAGCCTGAATCTGAATGTATGCAAAGCAAAGTACACAGACATGCAAAAAAATTAAAGGAAAACTGGTCTTCAGGTTTGGTCACGATAACTTGAGGCATTTTCATTCAACTCTTTCTTCATCAAACTCTACCCATACACCCACACATTTCCTATTCGGATAAAGAACAAAAAAAAAACATGACGAATACGACGACGGACAATGCACACTGTGTAGCTTTATAGCACACACATGTATGGCTGTCCTTGTACTTTTCTGCTCAATTCTCCCTTTTCAATGTTTTCTACATGCACTTGTAATCTGATAGCAGAGAGGACATTTAATACGATTTTTTCACTCCGCAACAAACAATGAAGGGAAGGAAAGATTCAGTAACAGTCATATAAAAATAAGTTGTTTGTTAGTATGCCGTGAGTTTTTTCACCTGTCAAATAAAACTCATATGCATACACACATACATACATTTATGCAAAGCAAGAAATTCGCTTGCTGTTTTTTTTTCGAAATTTGTGTACGAATTTATTTTCAATTCATGCATGAAAATGTTATATGCTTTTGTTGTATTTTAGTTTGGCCCACACCGTATCATTAACTCCCCCGTATCACCACCACCGTCAGTAACTGCATAAATATAAAGCAGATTATGATTATAGTCAATCACTGCAACACAACCTACATTTATTCAATATGTGTGTATATAAGCTAAACAAATCAGGTTACGGCCACGGAAAGCAAATTTATTTTACTTTGCACAAATACATACAATGCGATTCTTGTAAACTATACAATACATTAATACCAAACGTAGCTTAATTTTTTGATAAATAAAAATAACAATAAAGAAAGAAGAAAAAAATGGAAATTTACATCAACTAATTGTAAGCTGAAAACATTGGAGTAATCCTCCTACAATGCAATAGTTATGGAAGCTCTTCTCACTCATTCAGCCAGAAGAGTCTCAAGAGCACCAACCATTTATGTACAAACATCATCGTATTCTTCCTTTACAAAGTTAACACTCAAATAACAGAGGTTTAAACTCGTAAAAAGCATTCTGCACGTGCAAAGTGAATAATGGCAAATAATAACAGAGCACCATTAAAACTAGCAGAGGAACAACAATCGTCTTGCAAAGTAACAGTTGGCGGTTGTGGTGTGGTATGTACCTTCTTCTTAT
>JAQIWN010005298.1:0-10060 GCA_034699025.1 Entomobrya cf. arborea Gr-Col-00668 | reverse complement strand
CAGCATTAAAAACTACACCAGAACATATAAATTTCATTTAAAATTTCCCTCATGCATTGGGGTATATCCATTGTAAGGATGGCCAAATGGATAAATCCATAGCACTGGGTTTTACTGGGAAACACTGGCGGGGCATTACATACATATAACATGTAATGGAATGCTCATACACTCCCACTAAAACCCACACCCGCTTGCTTCAACCCTGCATTACTTGTCTGTATACACATGAACGCAACGCAACTCGAAAAAAGGGGCAACGAATAAAAAAGTATCTGATGGTCCCTTCTCTCTCATTGCCACATATCATTACTTCGCTATAGTTGAAGTTTTTTTTTTTTAAATACGTGCTTCAAAACAGGGAACTACACCCCCACCTACACCTACTTTACCACCTCGCAACAGTGTGTACTTCCCAGATGATGATGATGACAAATCATCGAGACAACCACCTCAACAGGGTGGACCAGGGTCCAGTTCCGTAATATTTGGAGATCGGGAGGAAGAAAAGGCTTCAGAACCCCTAAATTGTACTGGTTTTAAAACTGAATACAATGGCGGGTGCTACAACGTTCTTCAACGACTGCCTTGTCCATCTGGACAATGGCTTATCGAGGATGACACGACAGGAAAAGGAAAATGCGTTGAGAACAAGTGTGATGCCCAACCGAACACTGCCTTCTTTGGTGGCAAATGTGTAGTGGTGAGAGCAGAGGGGGATCATTGTCACAGAGGCATGGTCACTTATATTTTCAAGTCAGAAAAAATTGCAAATAAAACAACTTTTAACCATATACATACTTGAATATATCACATTTTTAAAACGTGTGATTTTTCCTTTACAGAAACGGAGAGGTTGAATGTGATTGTAAAGAGCTGTATTTATTCAACCAACGAGATGGAAACTGCTACCCTGCTTACCACCGAGGGCCATGCAACGCCGGCGAAGTTTTTACCACAAGAATTACTGAGCAGGGAGCGCGTCCACCATCTTGCACGAGACATAAGTGCACAAAAGATGGATATTTCTGCAACGCTCCGTCCTGCCCTAAAGATGTTAGTTCGTATAAAGTTTCATATAATTCTTAGGGAAGTACTATCAAAAATGAATTCTGATTTATATTCTTTCTACAGAGAAATTGTATTGAGCTAAAATCCAAGTGTGAAACTGGAGTTTGGGATATTCACCCAGAGACACTCGCCCCTGCTTGCATTGACTTTAATATCTACAAGCCTGACAAGATCATCGGAAATGTACCAACACTGGCGTGCGCACCTGGTTCTAGAAGGTACACACTATGCAATTTAGTAATTTAGTTAAAAATATTTCTCAATTCAGTACTAATAACAAAATGTGCATTTCTTTTGTTTAGGGATATCCTGGGAACTTGTCGAAAACCAAGTAAAATCACTTTTAGCTGAAGTGACGATGTACTGGACTGATCTGCGTTATACACCTCTCAATGAAAATTACACGAAAAATAACCACATACTGTACTGTTAATTAATAAACCTGTACTAATAACTGAGATATCAAAATGCAATCAGTCCTAATAAAATAAACTGAAACCTAGTATAGAATTTGCGTCACAGTTCTTATTATCATGAAAAAAATCGCGAGCATTGATGCTGAGGATGAGCTTATATTTATTTACTCACTTCATATCTTTCCATCCTGAATTCGCACTGGAAGCTTTAGAAGTCCCTTCCATCAGAAGTACAGGTGGAGGAATTTTGTTTGGATTGCTCAGATAAAAATCACCTTTCAGCAAACATTCTCTGCAAGTGAATTTCCGTTTCCATCGCTCACAAAGTGGACATCTCACTTGGTCGGCTAGGAAAACCCCAGAGTTGGAACTGGGACTCGTCATCATAAGCTGGTCAAAATTCTCAGAATCCGACTCCTCCGAGTCAGAAGCCACTTGGAAATCCACAGGGGGCCTCTCATTCTCAGAATTATCATCTGAGGTCACTGTGGTGGCTCCCGATGTTTCCAAAAGTCCACCTCTTTGAGCCATGGCAGAAGAGATGAAAACCCTATTGTTGCCATGCGATCCATCACTACTACCAGCACCAGTACTGATGGTCTGCTCTTGAGGAGGGGCATACCCATACTCCATCACCTTCGCAAGTACCCACGGTTGGTACGTCAGCCAAAAAAATATTTTCCCTCACTCACACGACGTCGTCCTTCCAGCAAATGAGTACCCTCTGAACTTCGTTTTCAAAACTCATTTGATCTTCTATCTAACAATTAAATCAATACAAATCAATCTATCAATCAGTCTATCAATCAATCAATTTAAAAAAAAAATCATTCAAGAAAACAAATGCCCCGTTTTTCTTACCCAAGCAGTTTTATTTTCAAAAAATATGACAAAATGTAACAAGCATAATTATCTCCCAAGTCCTTTCACCACAGAAGTTACCCAAATATACTTACTAAACAACATTAAATGGTCATCCCAATCTCAAAAATGAACAAAACAAAAGATCAAACAAACAATTGTGATTTCATAACTAATTACTAATTATTGGTCATTTAGAGTTTCACTTCCGTTTCGACTTCACTTCACAGACACACTGCGCAAATACACATAAAAATTGAGAACGTCTACGTATCAGCAAAAGCATACAACATCCACAGCTTTCCATTCATCATAATCATCATCATCGCCTTCAAATCCAAATCACTGCAACACAGCAACAACACATTAAAAAACATCTGTGCAGAGAGATGGGTGCTCTATACTCTTCTGTATATACTCAATTACAACATACATCGTATGGTATGTTACTCAAATGACTAGACTAGTGACTAGAGACCACATGATCATCTGTTTTGTGTATGAAAATATCAGCAACAATGTTCGCTTGACTTCGCTCACGGCTCACACGCTTTTCTGCCCACCAAGAAGAAGAGAACAGCCATACATGCATCTGTGTGCATGCAGAAAATCCAAACAGCACATAAATATTACTTCTTAACTCACCGTTCAAAATGAGCGCGAACAAGTTTTACCCCATTTGGTTGGCCACCACTGACTGACATAATTTTTCACATCGAACCATTTCCAATTTCACATTTTTGCGCTTGCATTTTTTCCCATTTTTGCCTTTGGAAATCTAGTTCAGCATCAGCAGCATATTGCAGAAGAAGCAGAGCGCCTCTTACTAAAACATGAAACAAGTGCACCGTAAGCATTGAATTGATTGAAGTAGTACCTTTTTTGAACAATGTTTTTAAATTATTTTCTAAAATTAAAATTATTTGAAAAACCATTTAGTTTTAAGACTAAGACGATGGCTTTTAGATGCAAACAGTCTAATCTATCAACTGGTCATGGTGTAATATTATTTTGCCGTTTAAATAGCATGTAACGTAACGTAACCCTTAAATTGTAAATGTCTGTCACTCTACTACTACCGCTTGACCGATTCCACTCAAAATCAATAGGCGTCCTACTTGTCCTCCCCCAAGTACCTGTGTACAAAATTTCAGGTTGATGGGTCAAAGCGTTTTTGTGTTAGGGCGCAAACAGAGAAACAGACAGACATGAAATGCAAAATCGATGTAGTACTTGTGCTTGATTTACATTTTTTCTGCACACACATGGAAGAGGCGTGCATATTTTTTATCATACCTTTTTTTATCCAGAAACCTTTCATTACATTAGATAGAGTTAGAATACAGAAACAATTAATTACAGTTATCTATCATTTTCCATGAAAAATCTTAACAAAAATATTATGCGACATTATGCCATTGACTAATATAAACTATTGTTGTTAGTCAATTGTCAATGGACATTATGCAAAGGAAAATGGTTGCGTACCTTTAAACGTTTCATTTTCGTTTTGCCACCACACAAAATCACAATCAAAATGAGATCTTTCAATATGTAATGTAACACTCAATCAAACATACTAAAAACAAACGTGTATGAAAATGTGACGTGCTATTCGAAATAGAAGGGATCTTGAATTTTGACATCATCATAGAACTACAGCTCATCATAATATTATCATGATCCCCCGCCCGCAGCCCAGTACTTAATCCGATCGAGGTTAAGTACTGGGGCCTTAAACCTTCATTTCATAATGTTTTCCGCCTTGATGTTTTCTACCTTTTTCTTCAGACTTCGACTTGACGGATAAATTATGGGATATTGGTTTAGTTTGAATAGGACTTATGACATCGCTTTTTTACCTTGGCTCTATTATCCTGAATGGAGTATTTTTCTACCATTTCTATTCTAACTTCTACTTTAACTCATCTTATCTCTCTGCTGTTGCTTTGCTCTCTCCTCTTACATCTTACATTACGTTGCGTGTTGCGTTAGCTTGGCTGATTTTTTGTGATGGATGATATCCGATATTCATCTTCATAAAATCCATAGGTATCATCATCGTCATCTCATCTCTCTCCATTTTACTTGTTTCTCTCAGAAAACAGCAGATCGCAGATATACTTTTTACACTCACTGCAACTGCAACTGACAAAGCCTTTATAGCTCATAATATTCACGTTTTTCCTGTACAGTACACACTTCACTCCACAGAGTCCACACGTTGAAAATTCAACATTACATGACATACGTACATAGAGAATAGAGAGAGAGACAGCGAACAGAGCAAAAAAAGAGTATAATTCCCACGTAGTACCTATAAAAAAGCTCACGAAGAAGAGAACAAGTAGAATATATATTTTATGTATTTAATAGTCATCCCTATCAACATCATCATCATCATCTTGTGTATTAGTATTGGAAAACATAAGATTTTTTTCCCAACAAAATTCTACTACCTTTATTTTTTCACCCCGAAAAATATAGTTTGGTGGCAGGCCAGAAAGGCAGAGAGGCAGAAGAAGAGAGAAAAGTTATATAAGAAATACCTTTTTAAATAGAGATAGAGAGAAAGAAATGATGCGATGTGCGATGTCTTAAGTTGCAATTAAGAAAGGAAAGGTGTGCAAGAAGGGAAAAGGCAGCTTCAAGTTTGTGTGAAAATTATTTTTGTAAGAGATAATTATATTGACAATTAGCACAGGAGAGAGAAAATCATCTGTTGGTTTGGTGGGTTTTTGGACATGAATGAAAATCATGTTAGTACAGAGCCATTGATCCATTGATTAAAAGTTGAGTTGAAGTATTTAAAGAGGTTATTTTAGAGAAGATTGAAAATGTGGACGTGGGTGAGCTGATGAAGAATTATCCAAACTATTCTTGATTGTAAGGATTTGTTAAAATAAACTTTATGGGAAATAGTGGATGGGCAATGTAAAAAAATATACAGGGCACGCACCAGATCAGATCACGCAAAAAATGAACATGTGACACATGTAAAGAAAAAAAAGGTTGGATATCTCTGATTGATCTTTTGAGGAGACGAGAGAGAAGAGGTTAATTTTTATGGTTAGCTTAAGTTGGTGCTGCTGGTAAATGGTCATTTTGTAAAGTGAGGAAGAATTAATTGTGTGGTGGTGTGCTTTATGTGCTTGTGCAGGAACTAGAGACTTGACTAAACAGTGTTTAAACTTGAGAGAGTTTGCAGAAGAAAGAGCTTTGTTTTTGTAAACAATTTTTTTTGGGGAAAAGTATTAAATAATTAATTGTTATATTGTGATTTATTGAAGATAAATTCGACTGAATTTTGTTAAACTAAGGTGCATGATTCTGATTCTACAAACTATTCAGCCAGGACAAAGGAGGTTCATTGCAAGTAAGTGGTATGGTTTTAGTTATTTATGCAACTACCTGTTTCAAAATTACTAAAATTAGTTGTTTTTACGTGCGATTAGATACTTAAATTTTCGCAGCACGCAACGCATGGGGTAACTATCACTGATGTATCAGTGTTGATATTTTTTTTTGTAGTTTTGAACTAGTCCGGAATCCGGAGATTTTGCGAAGATCTGTCTACTCATATGAAACATTTCCCGTGGTTAAACTTCCCATTCGAAATTTTAGATGGTCTGCTTATTTTGAAAACTTTAGTAACGTTTAAATCAGATATACTTGTAAAAATACTCCTTCTCCTTTTTGAATGCGGAATTCTCGACAGCAAAAATATGAGTCAGTGCATAATAATCGTTAGCCTAATAACAATGAACAAAGGAAAATATTTTTTTTGTCCTATTTTCTTTATCGCACATTTTCGAAAGAGTTTTTCATATCATATGTTGTAGTCCCAAAAGAATCAGACAAACTAGTAATTAAAATGGTTGACATTTTTCTGTAAAAATCTGTTTGTGAAAAGTGGTGATAGAAAGTTTTCATTCGCTAAATAAATCAAATCATAGTTAATTTATACGTAAAGTGACGTGGATTAATGAATTAAGACACATACTATGCTGCAAACTACTGCTTGTATCAGTGTTAATTAGTAATTATCGTTTTTTCTTGTTTAATTCAGATTACGCCTTCCGACACCTTAACACTCTCGTATCATCATCATCCATTTTTGCTGGGAGCTGGAAATGCTGATTTCCGAATTCAAAAGGCTATTCTAACAATTAAACTTGAGTACAACTGGTTTTTTCGGAGACTGCCGTAATTTATATAGGACTTTAATTTTAGGTAAGCTCTGTCAAATTACATATGAATTCACTTGTTGCTATTTTTAGGCCTTTATAGTGCTTGTGCTTATCAATGTTCTTATGGCTTGTATGCATGCATACCTAATGGCTTCGTTCTTCGGATGCATAGTTTTTGTGTTTGTAAATGAAATTTTAGTAATCTAGCACACAAAAATGTTAAATGTTAATCTTAAATGCATATAGTTTAACATGAATTTTGTGATTTGTGCATCCATAAATTGTAAATTCAGACAAATTTAATCAGTCACGAGTCAGAGCACGCCTACGATCTACTGTCTATGTCAATTTGCAAAATTATGATCATAAATGGTTTTTCGGGGAAAGGTTGCAGGGAACATTCCCTTTTGAATTGTAAGCTGAACAAGATGGAAAATTCAATCATGTAATAAAATTGATTCAACCATTTAATTTTATTACGATTCCCCTTCGGGTACATATCTTTCATTCATTTTTATTACACACATGTTTTTAATTTTATTTTGTGCATTCCATAAAATATTAACAAGTGAATTGGACAATTGGACTCATCAGGGACAGTATTTACTTTGTGTATCGTGTAACATGCATGTGATTACGTAAGGCATACTACTATAATAATATTATGTAGAGAAATGAGTTCAACAGCGCAGTAGAACAGAGCTCCCCAAGAAATAAAAAAAAGTCTGCTAGCTTTGCGCTTCTGCTGTTAAAATCAGCGAATTGTTCTGTTCTGGTAGTGGTTCCACACAACTAAAACTTCAGGAAAAACAGCAGATTAAGCAGATGTTTCTCTCTCTGTCTTGTTCTAATGCAAAACAAAATGGCGAGATTGTGTCTTCTTCCCTAATGCATAATGTATCCCTTGTCTCCGATTTCAATATCCAATACATTTTCAGTTCTCTCTCTCTCGCTCTTTTGCTTCATACATTTTTTAAATATTGACTCTAGTTAGTATGTCGTGAGTGTTTTTTGTGCTGTGCCACACATTTCTCCACAAACAATCAAAAGGAAAGCAGGGATTCACTCCATTCACTGCTCCGTGTTTTATTCGGTTGAATGGTTTACCCTTTTTTTTACCAGAGTGCACAAACAACAAGGCACACGCTCCTCATGCGTTTTCCCGTCTATCTTCGGTACTTTCATTTTTTTCTCTCCGTGCTATACTGCTTATATGCATGTTGGATGGGGAAAGTCCTGCAAAATGGCTTTGGAAGTATTACAGGACTTTTTCCGGAAAGTGACTCACCACTTTTCCTACCATCATCACACATGTTGTATGTACTGTAGGCTTGCAGGTTTTCTTTGGTGAAATGTGGCGTGAGCAGTGAGATGTACGCATAAGCATTTAACATAACAACATCAATATCAATATATCTTCAAAAAAATAATTCTCAAAGCTTTCACTACCAACCTTTATACTGCAGATGTTAGTCGTTAGGAAAAAATAAATAGTATAAATAACGCAGCTGAGAACCTTACAAACTCAAAGAGAAAAATAATTCAATGCAATTCAGCTCTTTTTCTCGAGTATATCATTATAAGCTGTTGTTATTTTTGTTTGCTGCTACTAGTGCTGCTGGTGGAGTAGAGAAAAAATTCTGCAGTTGCAAAATAATATTGACTGAATTTGAATATGTTAGTTATAAAATGAATGCTCAAAAAGTTTGCTTAAGTGGTTAAGCACTGATGATGTACATATCCCCTCCCTCCACCACATCTACTTTCTTTTTCGGACAAGAAATTTATGTATTCACAAAAGAGAAGAAAAATGGAATATCTCTGTTTTCTGTTGGTAGAGAGAAGACCTGAAAGGAAGCTAGAGTAATATGTTATGTGCTCTTTCACCTTGTGTTCTGTTTGTACATCTGGGTACACGATTACACGAGAGAAAAACAGCAAAGTTGCATACATTATTGTGGTTGTAGCATTTAATGGTTTGTTGGAGTTTTTTCGGAGTGCAGGAAAAGGTGCCGCCGCCACTTGTGTACACACTATTTTTGCCTATTTACATAATATGTGGATGTCCTTTCTTTCTCTTTCTCTCTTTTCCTTTTTGTATTCTCTAGAGCTGTAACGGATGATAATAATTCTTTCATTCTACGCCGTTGTTTTTCTGGTACTTGAATTGTGCGAAAGGAGCAATCCTATTGAATATTAAAGTATTTTACAATACGTACAAAAATCGTACATTAAATTGATTGCTTCGAATAAGGAAAATAAGGGGTGACATGAGTAGAAAAATAAGTAGAAGGTAAAATACTAAACTTTTCGTAGTTTTCTATTCACCTCTCATTCCAATGTATATTTGCGTTATTGCGTTACCTAAATTGCTAAAAAGAGAAGGTCGAATGAAAGCTAGGTGGAAGGAAATAGAGGCAACAGCGAGAAAACAAAAGTTGCTGGTGCTGTGCCTGTGACACTAGACTAGAGTTGGCTGGCGTGGCCGACTTTAGCTTTCGACCGAACGAGTGCAAAATACATTTTCCAAGTCGAGTTTGAGAAGTTATATTTTTCTTTGTTAATATATGAACTGGAATGACAAGGTGGTGGGTGAGTTTTTTGTTCTGTACAAGAACAGAACCGGACGGAGAACGGAAGGGCATTTTCTACACGTTTTCCATGTTTCTTCTGAATATAAAAGTTTTTTTCTTGTAAAGATTGAAAAACCGAGAAAGAGAGAGAAAGTAAAACTTTGATGATGATTCCATGTAATGATGGGGGATAGAATCGAAACAACAACGCTCATGGCTGCTGTTAAAAATACTTTGCTATCCAATGGTTTGGTTTTGTCTGGTACGGTGGCGGCAGTGGGCTACTGCCACTGTTTTTTCACATAATTTTTGAAACGTAGAATAGGCAGTAGCTCTAGTGTTTGTTAGTGGTGGTTAGAGGATTCTCCATTGTGTTTGCGTTTGCATGCTGTGGTGGTGGCATGGTGTACTGGTCGCTTTCTCTTTTTTTCTCATGTCCCAGTGTTTAACGTTATTGGATAGAAAGAAGGAAAGAACACTCTCTTGGCCCGTGTGCTTGTGACGACGTGACGCTCGTTGGTAGACTAATCTTCAGTCTTCTTATTCACTCTCTGTCTCTACTTTCTCAAGAAGAAAGTAGATTGGTTCTGTTTTTCGTATGCAATGTTGTATGCTTTAACAAAATCCATTCTTTTTTCCACACAGATAGCTCTAGGCTCTCTGAAAAGAATGAATAGATGAATGAATGGATTTTCTCTTGTTTGCGTTGTTGTATATTTGAACTCGATTTCTCTATCTCCGTTTTGTGTAAAGAAGTGGAAGAATTTCTGACTTTATATTAAATTGTCTGCTTGCTTGCATAACCGCATTTACCTATCTGCCTTAGAGGCCAAATGGAAAAATAAAAGGTATTACTTTTTTCAGGGTTGGAAAATCATACATACAAAAGCCTTGATCATATTAATATATTTGTGCGCACTTTTTTTTAGTAAAGCATCAATAATACTAA
>JAQIWN010005297.1:0-10060 GCA_034699025.1 Entomobrya cf. arborea Gr-Col-00668 | reverse complement strand
GCTGCACCATAAACTATAAACACTGAAAAATAAATATACCTACAAGTCCTACCACCACCAATGCCAAATCAATATAGCACCAACCAGCAATACCAAATCAATATAGCACCAACCAGCAATACCACCATTAGCACTGTATATTAACTAGTACACTTACAATAACAACTACTTGTTACTTTTTTAAATTGCATTTTTTATATTTTTTTATCTGTAGGTGCTTCCTCCTCTCTCTGCTTGTCTCTCTGTGCTCTGTGTCTAAAAGTATAAAATAGTACTATTTTGCACAAATTGCAAATTACACACAAGAAACAAAACCCTATCCCTCTACATATCCCTGCTCCTATTTATCTACCACACTTGCTCATTCATGGCAGTGTGTAGTGTTCGTTCAATGTAGTCAACTTGCTCATTATAATGACAGGATGACTAAAAAGTTTTTTACCGTACGTATCGCACAACAGTACATATCGTCATCCCCCTTACAAGTCAACTCAAAGTCACACAAGTGCAAATGCAAATAATTTCATTCTCTCTGTAATTTCAACGGAGTTGGAGGAGTCTTCCTCTGTTCACATGCTATTTAATAATATTATCTTCTTAGGTAATTTACCATCTCACCAATCACTTTTTTCTTCTGACTGTCTTAGCTTTTGGCTTGACTATGTAATTTTTTTTTGGCTAATCTGTTTAATGTAGGGACAAAAAATGCATTTTTGAGACAGGTATTTTTCTTAATAAGTTCTTCTCTGTTACCACCACTTTGTATTCTATCAAATGAACACTTTCAAAAAAATCACATCTTGTGCTCAGCCTCTGCCCTGTGTCGTGTCTTGTTTCTCGCTAACTCTCATCATCACATTCATTCTCGCTCTCAGTCATTCAGTCCGACACACACATCACATCACATCATCTCCTCATTCAACCTCTTAAGATTCAAGTAGGTAGCTATCTATTGCCATATTGCATACATCACATCTATCCTTTCACTTGATTGGTCTTATGAAACATTTAAAAAAATATACTTGTATTCATCCATTCTATAAGGCTAATATACACTCAAATATGTATAAAAGTGGCAGCAGTTGTTTTTTCTTATCATGATCCTGATCATCCTTCTCTCATTAAAAAAATTGTTGCATGCACTTTACACATGAACTATATGAGTATGAGATATTCTGACTTCTGACTGAGCACACACACTTTTTTTTCTATATAACATCACACAATAAAAGAAAGGTATTTTCATATTTCGACATCACTCGAGATTGTGTGACAACAGTCGACTGGGACAACGACAGACAGGGTTTAGCTTAAAAGATTTAAAATGATTATAAGATAAGAAAATATTAAATGAGACAATCCTCGCCAAGAAAAATGAGAAAAAGTTGACAAGTGACAATCAGTGACAAGCCAATCTTTGCCGAGAACCGATATAACTTATTTATACATGTTAATTTCATTTATAAAAGGTACTATTGTAAAATGGTCATGAAAGTGCATACAATTAATTGATTTCAATCTAACTTAACGTCTATACTGACTAAACTGACTGGAACTTGACATATGCTAACTAATATGTGGCGGTGCGCTCGCTACGCTTGCTAAATAAAATAAAAACGGTATTCTGTTCTAGTTTCGGGTGGGGCAGATTTGATTGGGCATTTCCATACATCCTTTTGCAAAATTACCAAATCAAATCGACTAAAAAATCAGTAACTTGTGGCTCAAAACTATAGAGGATTATCTTTTTTACCTTTAAGTCAATTCAAAGAACATTAGAGATTAAAAATTAGGATTTAGTTCGGGCGTTTGTATGGTCGCACGATGTCTTACATCCATCCTAACAAAATAATCCAATTATTCTGCTACTTGTTTTGTTAATTCATGTACTCCAAAACCAACTTGAAAAATTCTGAATACCTACATAAAACCTTGTAATTTAATTCAATGGGGTCGTCGGCGGCGGCAGTAGCCGATAATGCCACGTTAAATGTATTTACAACAAAAAGTTAAGAAGATTGCTGCCAATTATTGCCAATAATCAGCAGAAGTACAAGTACTGAATACCATGCAGTAACAGTATTGGAGCAAATGAAGGAGATAAGGAGATAAACATACTCAACTCGCAATGTGCTTTTTTCCTTATCTTCTCATTCAATAATTGCTAATGATAAATGCTCAGGTATGCCAATTACCTATAAACCTACACGCACTAAATTGCTTATCATTAGAGATGAGAGCACTTTATAAATAATACATAGTGAATAGTTTATATATACCATGTCGTCTATTTGATAAGTTTTTTTTGAAGAGAGACACGACACATTCAACTACCCTGATGGGTTGGCTGGTGGTGATGATAATGATGATAGGGATGACTCAACAATCCGATTCTGCTCTTAAATACGTAGTGTAGTGATTCCTCACAAATTTTTTAACAAGACATTATCCACATTTTTATCATTTCTACTCTTCTGCTCGTATGATGAATATCACCACTTTAAAAAATGATCTATATCAATCGAAAGTTGTGTCGTCGTGCCGCAAATATTCCCTTGAAAAAAGAGCACATAACCAAACCGCAATGCAATCGCAATCACATCACACCAGAATAGAAAATCAGGCAAATGTATTACTTTTTAATACTTTTTTCACTATTTTTGCACACTGCACTTTTGGCTAAGCAGAAAAAGATCAATATTAACAGGAAAATAACTGAGATGATGATGATAATGACGAGATGACGATGATCTCTTTCTGTTTTTTGTGTGGTATTGTGCTGCAATACTGTTAACTTGTGCTCCTATTCATGCTGTGACAGGCCAACAGTAACAGTCCACCAGGCCATGATGGTGATCGTCATCATTATGATGATACTGATCACATCATCGTCACAGCATTATCTCAGCAACATCCAAATAATATCGGTAACATCATATTATCCTAAAAACTGCTTGAATAACTTGACTTGACTGGCACTCTGGACTACTCCTCTCTTTTTTTGACTATCCTTTTATTACGAAAGCGAATGTCGCCGTTTGTCCTGTGTCGTACGTATGTTTTGTAATGACTTGTGATGATGTCTTGTCCGGTCCCTGTGGCAGTAAATACTGTTGCTCTCCACTCCTTTTACTACTTTACTGTGTTTTGTGTCCCCTGCCCAACTCTCTCTCTCTCTCTCTCTCTGGCCGTTTTGGTGCTAACGTTTTTTTGCGATATGTGTTTGTATTGTGTGTGTACGGTGTACAGTGTGCAATATGGTATTTTTGATGATGATAATGATGTTATCGTATAAAATATAGAGAGCTTTTTTACTCACTTGACAAAATTGCTAATTTATCGCTACACAAGTGAAGTAAACTGTTTATCGTAGTAAAAATCCTAAATCTGCTTGCTATGCATCGCTGATACTGATAGTCTTCTTCCAGAACTCACTTTCCCTTTTTTGAACACTACTTTTACTGCCTCTCTTGAACTACTTTTTAGCAAAAAATATATATTATACTTTATGCTGTATCTCACTCACTCTGAGCTTTTTATTTATTTGCTTTTACTTGTTCCAAAGATCTTGATCTGATTTACTCCCGTTTTCAATCTTTTATCTTGTGTTTTAGTGCATAAATGTAAGTAGATTACCTAATACGCTTACAAGGCAAGGGAAAACGAGAGCGGGTGTCTCTCTCTTTTCCCTTTTACGTCTGATTACTTTACTCCTCTTCTACTACACTTAGAATACTTGTTTTAGAAAAAACATAATAAAAAAGAATCAGCTCTCCTTTTTGACTTGACTGACTGATAAAAGTAAATGCAACGGTGACGGTAGTGGAAACTTTTTACTTCTTATTTCTCGTACTCAGTCAGTCTAGCTGCTAATATGCTCTTTTTTCCTCTTACTTCACTCCCCATGTATTATTTTCTATTACAACTTACCATTTCTTCCATCATTTCAACCACCACACCAAAACCATTCACCATTGTACTATTATTGTCATGATATACAAGCATGCATGCCACAAAAAAAGTATAAAAAAGTATCCATGATATGATTCTTTCCAAACACTCTCCTTTTACTTAACTTACACATCATGTTCTTTCATGATGATGATGATAATGATGACGATCACATCATACATAAATAGATGTGTTTTTCCCAAATACTTCAACTCAAAGTCTGTCTGTATGTTTCACTCTTTTTGCTTTTAGGTGGTACTATATGATAATCTCTCTCTCTCTTTGTACTATATTGCAATGTGTGTATGTATATAGTCATATTATTAAATGGATGGATGAATGTGTTTTTTCTTCGTACACATTCTCCAAAATGTAAATGTAATGTTGCATATTATATTGGTTCCTTTCCTCCACACATATCCAGTCGGTACTTTACTGTTTTGCTACATGTTTTTTACCCACTTGCTTATTCCTAACCACCACCTTCATCAACATGCATTCATCCATGTATGTATCCATTTTATGCACATAGATATGTACAAATGTACATATTATACATTTCCATTAATATATAAGGCCATTATACTTTTATGTATAAAATGTACATAAATATCTATCATATGAACTTAATAAGACTCCCAAAGAGTGAACTGAACTGATCACTCCTCTTATGACACCGACATCTTCCTCTTCTGTATAGGTAACCCTATACTCTTGTGATATTGTGCGTCCTTTCATTTAATCACACAAAATGTATATACATCAAGCAAGCTAGTAAAGGGTTTCTATTTTATGTAGTACTAATGCAAAGCATATAGCCCTTGATACATTCATTCACTCATTCAGAGGGAATACGCCCTTGCCTTGCCGTCTTCTCGTTTTACTACCAACTACTCCTTCTTTATTCCATTATCTACTCTAAACGCAACCAGGGACGGACGCACTCCAATCCATGACACACGGTTTGTTGTGGTGGTGGTGTATTTTCTGACTGAAAGGAAAAAAAATAGAGGAGAAACAGAGAGAAAAGATTCAACTCGAGAGTATCGCCACGCACAGCCAGCGAAAGGATATGTATATGATTCTTTCGTGAGATTTGATATAACGATAGTGTAGAGAAAAGATTATTACAGAAAAACGAGGAATATTGTTACTTTTATGAAGTAGTTATGTTTTGTAGTTTTTTTCCTTAGAGCTATTTCATGTCGACTAGTCAATCAGTCCGTAATGTGCGTGGTATGAAATGCTACAATAGAAACATACATAAAAATAAGAGATGCTTTGGTCAGCTATTTCCATTTATGCAATTTCGTTTTCCACATCACTTCTCAGATAACAACTAGAGCTAATAGTTTGGGTGTATGCGTTTTTTTTACAGAAGTGGCTGGTGATGGAAATCATAGATGCGTTACTTTTAGTAGTTTAGATTAGATATGAGGTGGAAATAAAATGGAACGTGTGTCGTGTCGTAAATGTTATATGGTCGATTTTTCTAGATGAATATATTATGTATGCATGAGTGCCTGGACTGATTAGCAGACTGTCGACCTTTTACAGGCTTCACATTTCTAGGCGACCTATTCTTTTCTCTTTTTATCGGCAAGAGTCTTGTAGCAATTAGCAGCGTAATCAAAAGACACACGGGGCTCATTTTTTGTGGGTTGCTGGTTTATGTGGGCACACTTTTAGTGCATAAACATGAAATCATGAAAAAAGTAGTGCATGCTCACTATAATTTATGGCCTAACTAGGTTTGACTTGACTTTGTTGAAATTGGAAGTTTACATGATTATGTGGGAAAAGTTACTAATCGCCGAGAGGTTACTTGCCACGCTCATAAAGTGCTGCTAGCCAATCAAACCGTATTAACAGTACATTTGGGACTAATGGGAATGAAAATGTGTGTTTTTTGTCTTACTCATCGTGTTTATAGCCTATTTTCCAAGTTATGGAACGATAAAAACCCTCTGATGACTTGGTAGTAAAAATGGTATGACGGAAAAGATTGATCTCATCACTTATGGCGTGACGCACAGTTCATAAATTCATTATCATTTTGTTGGACAGCTGCCTGCAAAGTTGTAAATCAAGTGCTAATTTTTAATAATGGAAAAGCCCATTAAAATGCAGGCGAGCATAATTAACTGCAATATTTAACTGTAAGTTGCATTGGCTAATATTCCATTTGTAAGACATATCTCAAGGGGTGAATTTGGTTCCATTTTCCCTCGTTTTTCAGTATATATTTTTTTATAAATACGCGGATATTGGCAAGCATCTTATATTTTTGGTTCTAGAGCTCAATAAATTTGCCAACACTGCACAACTGCCGCCACCTTGCTAACCAGTGCGTAGATTGCATGAAAATTAAAGTTATAATGCAATTTTTTATTCCTCTAAAAGCTCACATCTCACCCCTCAGGTTTGTTTGGAGATAGTTAGAATTAATAAATTTTAATTACATATTATGCTAAATGTGCCATATTTTTTTCCTTTAAGGCATTTATATTATCAAAGTTTATATAAGGAATTATAGTTGAATGTTAAATATTAAATGAAGGAATGAGGCAGTCCAAACCAGATTGCACATGATTTTGACATAGTTTGTTTTGTTGTTTGCTGTTTTTCCTTCGTCGATGATTTTATGTGAATGAACAGAACAGAGCATCTATGAAAAGTAAACGTAGTAAACACGATATGATGACAAGGTTAAGATGTGATGAGCAAACAAGAACACTTGGAAGGTTACGGGCTTTTGTATTCTATTCAGACTTCAGACATGAAGATTTTTAAATGCCAAAAGTAAATGAGTAAGGAATCCAATAAACATGATAGAAATGAATAGCCTCTGTTTAGAATTGAGATGTTTGTTTGTTCAATAATGCCTATTTTTTTTTAATGAATATCGCATACCACATGACAGAAAAATATGCATGCAAATGGCAACTGGCAACTGCATATATATGCAGGAAACACATGTGTAATTTACAAATTAATTCTTAGAGTTGCAGTAATCTTAAAGTAAAATTACTTGAGAAGCTTTACAAGTGCATCCCATTACCATTCATATATTTTCTCAAGGATTCTTTAGGTTCATCAGTTAATCAATTATGCTAACGGGACTTAAATATTTAATCAAAAATTAAATAACCTTTGACTTTAAAATAAACTTATGAATAGGTAAATACACCCCAAAAGCCAATAAAATTTTATGAAAACTAAATCCATTAAAAAATCAACGCCCACCCCACCTACATGTAGTATCATGATGAACTCATCCAATGACATTATTCTCTTAAATTCCCTATTAATTTACCGTACCACACCGTCATGAGATAGTGAATATCGACAAAATAAAATCATTCATTTTATTTCCTCGCTGCGTGTGTCGGTATCATTACTGTTTCCTGTGTATTCCAAAGAATAAAAAAAACTTTATAGCTGCGGCAACGAGTGCAGTGTGGTGGAAATGAAGGAAAACGTTTCCTACAAAATGTTCTTTCAGTAGCAGTCGCCAAAGGAAATGAGAACAGCAATCATTATTATTATTATCCATGTAATTTTGAGTTTCTTCTTATGAACGGCACCGTCACCACTATCACTGCAGTCTTGGTGCCAAAACTAATTTAATAATTTAATATTAGCTTTGGGCTATTAATTTAATTTACCAAATTATGCTTAGACGATTAACTCTAATCAACAGTCAGAGGGGAAAGCCAGTTCCATCCAATGGCCAATTACAAATATTGAGTAAACTACACAAGAAAACTGTAAAGGTTACGAGGCATTGTTCGCCAGAAAGAATATGCTGCTTTCTAGAGATGTAAAAATTGGATTCAGAATGGTAAAATAGAAAGTGCTACTGTTCATCAAAATCATTCAATCTTCATTCATCAATACCATTTCTTTACGAATTTTGACTCGACCCAATTTTGCATCAATTGTCTGCTTATTTGAAGAAAAGTAGAGTCTGTTTCAAGCGAAACTCATTCATTCATTACTTTTACTTCATTGATTCCAAGAATATTCCATTCAATATTTCTCTGTATTTCATTGAAAGATCTACCTACGCACCAAACAAGAAACTTTGTTTTTGAACTAAATATTTGACGTAAATTTGTTGAAAATGATTTTATAATGGTTTGGGAAAATTGGAATAAATTTGTGGCAACGGTGAAATGTTCAAGTTTTAAAGAAAAAAATTTAAAGCATGTTTTTCTCTTTTATCAAATGTATTTTTTCAAAGATATAGGAATGAAAAGAGTCAAAGCTGGAGTTACTAAGAAAGTTTTCCAGATATTTATAAAGGGAAGAAACGATGCGTTCAGAATTTACAATAGCTTTCGTCATATCCAACTCCATAAAACCCGATTTTACAAGAAAAAAGAAATGAAAACACACGCGTCTGAAAAAAGAGTGAAGTGAAGTGCGTGGAACTAAGAGGACGCCGTGTGGACGGGCGTGCTACTCTCCACTGACTTCACTTTCTTTTTTCCTCGGAACAAATACTTCTTTTATCAGTCACCGCGTTTCTCTTGAATGAAGGGAAACGAGTAAACCATCTATGCTAGAGTTTCAAAAGAATGGCTTGTTTAGATATGCACCATAGTGCCGAAACTCATCATGATGATCATGGCCTGTCACTTCTACTTTTACGTCAAAAAAATAGAGGAAAACTTTTTCCCCACTTTTTGGAATGTTTTTTCCAGGTTTTTCCCACTACTACAACCACTAGAAAGAAAACAAGGCAGAAAACAGACCATAGTACTCAGGCGTTTTATACATAATGTATTATATATGGTTTTTATAGCAGCAATTTCCTTCACTGCATTCTCCTTCTGGTTTTATAGTAGTCGTTTGCTTTTTCTCTTTTTTTAGTTAGATAAATGATCATGAAAAGGAGAGAAACTCTAAACCAAAAAGGAAAACTCTTTCATCTTTTCAGTAAGTTTAGTTAGTTGTTCGCGTGTGTGTTAGAAATGATTTTTACTTTGCTTCTGCGACTGTGTTCTATGAGTATGTTTCTTAAAACGGAATATCACTTCATGTTTGTATTCGTCTTTGGAAGATTTTCTTCCAAACAGATCCTTTTCATTTGATTCCAAGCTCAAGAAAGCTCATCAGACAATACTTTTGTCTACACAAGTCTGCACGAAGAGGAAAGGATGAGATGATGTCTATTCAGAAAACACAGAGCAGCAGAGAAATTCTCTAAGAATAAGAAAGTCTCCTTTTTTTCTGGAGAATATGAAGCTGTGCTGTGTTTGCTGCTTGTTGTAAGTGTGTTAGTGACAAAGAGATGAATGCTGTGTGAACTGAATATCTACACGCACACTTGCTAAAGATTTTCTATTTTCCTTCTTCAGCCACGTTTTCCACATTTACACCTACACATATAAGAAGACATGATGTTGTTATTGTAGCAATGCATGGCAGTCATTCAGTCTAGCTGGATTGCATTGTGTTCCACACAAAAAGTAAAGCAAGAGTGCTGCCATTGCCACTCCGATCTGTCTATACCACTTCTACATTCACATCACACCTACATCCTACATATCTTGACTTTAAAAACCTTTTTATTATCCTTTCCATTTACAATTTTGAAGCTAGATGGGATATGGCTTTGATCACAAACCCGAGTATCACAGGATATTAATACTGAGAGATATTTGGGCAGAGATTACACAAATAGGTATTAAGGGAGAGAGAAAACATTAAAGCATGTGTATATCTTGTGTAGCAGCATGTTTCACATTAATCCCTAAAGCAAAACTTGAATGTTCTCTTTACAACATCATAATATTTGACGTGACGACTACCACGAGAAGGAAAAGGTAAGCAAGTCTGAAGTCAGCGAACATAATCACATAAACACACGCAGCATGAAAAGAAGCAAGAAGCGATGAAGGAGAGACATACAACACAACAAAACATTATTATTATTAAGGTGGATGGTGAGTGAAAAGGAGTAAAATGGCTTTCATTTCATATGTATGTAAATGTGGGCATATGCATTATCATTATATGAAAAACAAGTAGCAGTAAACTTGTAACAGTAATAACGTTAAATGGATATTCTCTGCTTGACTTGCTTCTTATTATTACTGTA
>JAQIWN010005296.1:0-10061 GCA_034699025.1 Entomobrya cf. arborea Gr-Col-00668 | reverse complement strand
CTAAGCAGCATTAAATTTAGAATTTCAGACCATTTCTCAAATTTAGTTAAACTAATACATAGTCCGTTCCACAATGTCGTAGACACTTTTGATCGCCAATAACTTCTAAACAAATGCATCAAACAGCCTTAAATTTTCAGCGTTTTATAGCCAAGAGTCTAACTTAGAATCATAAAAAAGCATTGCGCTGCTGGTACTATTGTACAAAAGTTGCAGCGCAGAAACTAAACAAATTGAATTCTCTCACTCAAGAAAAAAGGTTGTAAATGAAGTTCTTATACTTTGGAGGCTTCCCCACAAGCATAGTTACAGAATAACTACACAGTTTTCAGTGTATTATCTACTAGTCCTTGGGCAATTAAAAAACGGTGTCACTGATTTCCTTGTGGCAAAGTCAGTATTCTGGAGAAGGCAAAAGTTTGACGAGTCAAAACTTGTGTAAAATAGTGGATTTAAAGAAAAGGTCGAAGCAATCAGAAAAACGACAGCTTGCTTAGGGCAAGCCAAATATCACAAAAGATTAAGCTACTCATGGGTAATGTTTAGCACAAAATACTTAATGTGATAGTACGATCTGTGAGGTTTTCTGCGTGGGTATCTCTAATTTGGCAGTTCATGAAAAGAAAATTCACAAAACCTGATTTTGATGAAAACCATCCCGGTCGTTCTATGCACTTACGCTTTCCAGAACAAATAGTAGCCATAATTGAAACGCCCACTTCATGTAACTTATTTAAGACAAATATACCGAAATTTTACACAGTTTTAAGAGAGTTATGGCAAATTGAAATTTGGGGTACTAAAAATGTCCAAAAAGTTGGGATTTCGACTAAAATACTAAAATCAATCATGCTTCTAAACCGAAGAACCTAGAGAAAATTCATTTTGCCTAGTTTTAAGTTAGAATCTTGTCTACAAAATGCTGAAATTTTCAGGTTGTTTGGTGCATTGGTTTAGAAGTAATGAGCGATCAAAAGTGCCTACGACATTGTGGAACGGACTATGTATAAGGTATTATGTTCAACTTAATCATTTGACTCCGTTGTGCTCAAAACATGTTTTGATGCAATTTATTTCCGTCTTAAAATAATATTTCAAAACATGAAAATTGTGGGCCCTCTGACACGTTCCAACAACAAAAGCTATCAAAGCAGGAAAAAACAAGTTCTTATGTCAAACATAATACCACACTTTGCGGTCCGTATGCAGTCCTAAGTGTAAACAATTTAGCTTCAGTATTAAAATACTTTCAGAACGGTAAACGTTGCAAAAGTTCACAAAAATCTCAAAAAAATGTTGGTCACCAGCAAATACATTCCTATAATTGCCCAGGCAAATAAAGCGTACAGTAAAACTGCAGGATGTCTTTTTATCTTTAATACAGACAAAGATTTATTTGAAATAAAGATGAATGGTAAGCTTAATAAACATCCCAGTCACGGATATCTTATTCGTTTGCTGGTATTAGCGTTAGTGTCCGGACTAATACTTCTGGAGCAGCTACACATTCTATTATGTAAACAGCAACATGATAGGCCGGAAACCTGCAGCACCACTCAAACCAATATTGTTACACTGAATGTTAATATATTACTACTCAGTGTGACAGTAGGAGTAGTGATGATGTACTTTGTACGATGGAAAAATCCAAAAGAATATTTAATATTTCTGAATGGCCTAATCCAAATGGAGCAAACAATTTTTAAAGGTAAGGTTCAACCAAACATCTTTTTATGTTTTATTTGTTTCAATTTAGGTGGACGATCCGCTAAATTGTTAATTCTTTACTTTTTATAGTCTCTTCACCTACAAGTATCAGATTCAACTTTAGTACTTACTTTGCAACACTACTACTTAATTTAAACATCAAAATTGTCGTGCCTACCCTGGCGTTTTGTGCCGCAACTGTAACTGCATTCAATCCAGCAATACCAATAAATATTGAGAACTTCTTCAATCAAGCCTTTGGAAATATGTTTGCACGATACTCAATTGATCAAACGTACTTTATTATGCGAGTTTTATTATTTTTACGGACATTCGTCATCAACTGGATTTACTGGGTTGTCATTTGTATGAGTGGGGAACGCCTCACTACTGACCTGCTGATGGGCTCCGTTTCACTTACTTATTTTCAAGAAATACTGACAAGGTAAACTTTCACAAAATAATGAAGTCTTTGGCTCCTTTTGGATACAGATATTCATTTCAAAAATTATAGTCCTATACATCATAAAGCACCTTTAATTTACTTTTTAATAAAATTTAATAGGACTTTCGAAGAGAATGACGTCTATTTATCCTTGACTAAACTTCAAAGATTTATTACAACTCAACGCGGATTTCAAATTTTGGTGGAATATTTTAACCAGTGCATGCATGTTATTTCAATGCAAACATTAATTTCTGCTGGTTTCATGGAAGTTTCAACCGCTTTTATTTTACTAAGTTCGACTTCACGATTGTCGCCAATTCCTTACATTCTACAACTCTTTTTCCTAATAGTAACTGTTGAAATGGTTTTTGTAATATTATTTGTGTATAGTTTCATGGGAAGTGTGTCAAATGAATCCAAACGATTTCAAGATATGTTGAGGAAACGCCCTGGGCATATAATGGCTAATAGAATTTTGTATGAAAAATTTGCCTATTCTTGTCCAGTTTTGAAAATCAGATTTGGTGTATCAAATTATATTGACAAAAGTACGCCTTTGATATTTCAGTCATTTTGTGTAGCTCGACTTACAGATTTATTACTTCTAAAGAAATAAAGAGATAGAAAAAACACTATTGCAATAATTGTGTAATACTAGCATGAAAAACAAAACAATACGTTTTAATGGCCATAGCCTAATTTTTTATGCTTGTGTATATAATTCAGCAGGATTTTCTATTTTAATTAAATATTCTTTTAAAACATTGAAATCCTCTTCCAACTTTACAATTTATTTTACACATCATGATCACGGCTTAAATATTCTAAGCAAAAATAGTGGCGCATTCAATTTTATTTTAATAAATATTTATGGCCACGAAAACAAAGCAACATGATTATTTAAATATGAACACAAACAATTTATGGTTAAGTCTATTATGGTTACTTCAACAAGTTTTTTGGAGACATGTAAACAATTTCCGTATATTTTCGTGCCTGGTGTAAGAACTGGCCAATTCAAAAATAAATATGTTTACACAGAATTCTTACTTTCGAATTTCAAAACTTGTGTTAGTTTTAAGAATTTGTCTACAAAAGCTTGCAATCTATGTATAATTACTTATTTGCCATGCCTACCTTTCTCAAACAAGAAATGAATTAGATTGGATATGATCGGGTTACTAAATAATACGTTGACTTTAGAACATTTCCAAATACTGACCGAAGTTAGTAGTGTAAAACATTTAATGTGACTAACTTGAAACAAATTTAGCAAACAAAAAATGTGGGTTAACCGAGAAATTAATATCGATCATTGTTCAAGGAAATAATATAGAAGAATATGTATTTGTAGAATTCGATTCCGTATCTCTTAAAAAATGTTTACTCAATTCGTATCTTAAAATTTTGAAACATGAAAATGGCAGGTTCACAGCCCCACAGTTCCTAGATCCTATCTAAGTTGGAAAAACAATGAGTTACGTCAAAACTATTTGGTATCACTTTAGTGTCAGTATGAAAATACTTCCAGAACAGTTTACTTCGTACAACGTGTGCGCCTCAAAAAACAAAACGAAACAAAATGTTGGTTTGTAGCAAATATATACCGATTATTGCTCAAGCAAATAAAGCTTACAGTAAAACAGCAGGATGTCTTTTTATTTATAACACTGATTCTACTTTGTTTGAAATAAAGACAAAAAATCCACACAACAAATATCCAAGTCGTGTATATCTTGTTCGCTTTCTAGTTTTACTTTTATTATCTGTATTAATATGCCTAGAATTGCTACATCTACGAGTAAATGAACAACTATGTGGAAGGCCTAATCATGGTAATTTGGTAAGCCTAAATGTAACTATTTTACTTTTGAGTGTAACTATAGGAGTAGCGGTTATGTACTTTGTACGGTGGAGAAATCCCCAAGACTACTTGATATTTCTAAACGGTCTAATTCAATTGGAGCAAAAAATTTACAAAGGTGAGCCTTGCACGGACTTTGGAATTATATGTAATAAATGTTTAGGGAATTAACTATTCTACTGACTTCCATACATTTGGTCCTTCTTTTTTCGTAGTCTCTGACGTCAAAATAAATCAACTTAGTTTTGGTCCCAAAATTGCTACATTGCTCCTTAATGTCAACATCAAGATAGTTGTTCCAACGCTAGCAATTTGCGCGTCTATTGTACCGGCGTACTATCCGGAAATACCAATAAACATCGAAAACATTTTCAATCATGGCATAAAAAACTCCCCCACGAGACCAAATCATCTGTTTTTTATTCGAGTCTTTTATTCTTTGAAAACATTTATTCTCAACTATATATACTGGATTGTAATTTGTATGAGTGGAGAACGAATCGCTACTGATCTGCTAATGGGATCCGTTTCGCTGTCCTGTTTACAAAAAATACTAACAAGGTAAGTTTAAAAAGAATCGCTAGAAAATGCACCAAGTGAAGCTGTTTTGTAATGGATTTCAAAAAAACAAATTAAAAAGTAAATACTTTGTTTCTGTAATACATTTTTCAGAACATTCAAAGAAAAGAATATCTATTTTTCTTTGACTGACCTACAAAGCATTATCACAGCTCATCGTGGATTTCAAGTTCTTGTGGAATATTATAACCAATGTATGCAAGTTATTTCAATGTCAACCCTAATTTCAGTTGGGGTAATAGAAGTCACGACGCTATATCTTTTGCTTAATGGGTCGTCAAGATCGCCAGTACCCTATATGCTACAACTCTTCTTTGTGCTAATGGCAATAGAAATGGCAACCGTTATACTGTTTGTGTATAGTTTTAATGGTAATGTATCAATTGAATCAAATATATTTAAGGATATGTTGAAGAAAAAGTCAGAGCACGTAATGGCTAATGGAACATCGTTTAGAAAATTTGCTCATTCTTGCCCAGTTTTGAAAATTAGATTTGGAGTATCAAATTATATTGACAAAAGTACGCCGTTGACATTTCAGTCATTTTGCATTGCACGACTTACAGATTTGTTGCTTCTGAAAAAATAGGCGAATGCTTTTGTTATTTAGAAATAAAAATTTTCAAACGTAAAAAGTTGAGACAACATCAGTGTTTACTGTGGGAGTTTATAAAAACTACGCATTTAATTAAAGTTATTTTATAAACATCTTGGTTAGAGAATAATAACTTACGACGTGAACTCGGCTAGATTTGTATCACTGAAAATTGACACAGGTTAAATTCCTTGCAATTAATTTATTTAAAAAATACCATACTGTTTGAGTTAAATAACTTTGCTTCTTATAAGGCAAACTTTCTAGATTTTTTGGTTGGTAAACAAGGAGCATTTTATAAGTTTTTTTTTGTCCACAATGACAAAAGTAAGAGAAAAATATATTCAAAAAATATCAGCATTTTTACTTACAACGCTTGAACTAATATTTAATTAAAGCTAACAATACAGCATGAAATACATGAATCTCTATGTCTACAATTTGTATTTAAATGATAGGTTGGTTTGTTTAGAATACATGTATGTAATATGTAATGTACATATATCTGATTGAAGGTTCTTATTATTGAAATATTTTGTCTTAAAACAAACAACTTTTGATAGCAATTTACCATATTTTAAATTGTTTGCTATTAATCCCTATCAACTCAACATGGTCATTATTCTTACTAGTCCCAAATAAATAGTTGTGTATGATGGATTTTGTAACTTAACTTTAATAAATCATTAAACATTTATAAATTGATAAAGTGTGGCAATGAGGTTTTGACATGAGTAGTGAATTTATTACGCCATATCATGTATTTTAAACCATGCTTCATGTGGAAACTAAGTCCTTAATTTTTTATGCATTGGTTCAGAGTTATTAATTATTAAACATATTTTATGATGTTTCATGTAGACTGCTAATTTAAAAATATAGAAAATTAATTTCTAAAGAATCTTTAAATGACCGATAGATTATGTGACGGAAGTAGTATTAAATTTAGAATTGTAGACTACTTCGAAAATTTAGTTAACCTAACACAAAGTATTATCTCCAGTTTAATCATTTGACTGTGTTTTGCTCAAAACATGTTTTCATACTATTTATTTCCGTCTAAAATTAATATTTCGAAACATAATTTTTTGGCCCACTGGCACGTTTCTGCTACCTATCCAAGTAGAAAAACAAGTTCTTACGTCAAAAGTATTACTTTTGCAGATCCGTAAGCATTAGCTACAGTAGGCATGACAGCACTTATATTTGCCGTTTTAAAAGTTCCAGCATAACTTAATTTTGAAGCACCATATTACTCGACCCTTTCACTTGCCTATATGAACTGAATGCTTTAAATAAAAATCGTGATCGAGAAAATAAATGACTCTGAATAATACTGAAATTATTTTACTTTTTGTGTTATTTTGTTTATGCTAAGGTATGTTTAGTTGCTCGATGATAGTTTGAACGAAAGCAAGTTTTCTCAAAATTGTATGCATATGGCATATGTAATTCAATATGCTTGAAGATTTGATGATTCTTCAAAAATAAAAACATTCAGGTGAACATAATGTATATGTGTGTAATGTATAGTAGGTAGAACTAAAAATGCATTTATTGTCTTAATGGTAAATAATTTGAACAAAATCTTGTTATTTGTTGCAATTAAAATTATATAGTTGTAAAAATTTATCGAGAAAATTCAGACACACACCAGCAGGGCATTTTAAATATTTTAAAATTGCTATTTATTTTACTGTAATTACCTATGGGCCCCAAATAACCATTCTTTCGCATAAACTTTGTATTTAGAAAATTCTAAAACAATAAAGAAGTTGTTTTAAGATGTTTGGTTTAATATCACTTACAACCATAAAATGAATGACACACATTATAATAAATTAAATTGACTTTAACACGGATTAAACAAGTCAATAAAACTAAACATTTAACAGCTTAGTTCAGTTGTTATGGAAAATGTAAAACAAAAGTCAACAGTTTTTTTAATAAGTATTCATTTTACCATATTTTATCACACTACGGAGAAATCAATCAAAAAAACAATACAACTATTATGACGTAAAAAGGAGCACTGTCTTGATGTATCTTAGTTTTTGTTTTTCGTAAACGTGTATTGAAAAAGGAAAGTTATATAACTTGAATAATATAATTGAAATCCAAACCCGTTTATTTAACGATGTATCCCATGAAACATGTTTTTGTTTTGCTATTTATTCTTCTCGATTTAAAGAGCATTTCCGCCTATTCCAATTGCTTTCATGCCGTATCCAGTGGTGCATCACTAGTTGTAAGAAAATTTCCCATTGCACTATTTATGTTACTACTTCATTTTAATATCAAAATATTTAAAAGCTAAGAACATACTTATTTTCCTGCCTTGTAATACTGGACAAGCTCCATGATACACATCCTTTCGTATAGTTCCATTTCTATAGAAGTTGAACCATACCACAACTGATCCTTTTACTGGCCGTGAAGCAATACCAGCTTGGAAAAATGGAGTGTAGCCACCCTCTTCCGGTTCCTCAAGCTTCACACACCATTTAACATTTGCATATTTTAACTAATAAATTTAAATAATTTAGCAATGAAATTAATTGTACAAGTTAATTACGTAATAAAGCATAGTTCCCATTCTATCCATGTCATCTCCCACATTATTCTTTAGTTTCGGCACATCTGTTTTCTCACGATTTTTATCATCCTTTGCATGCACATCACCATGATAAGTGTAAAATCTGCCGCAGGTATATTCTGCAAATGTTGCAATATCCGAGCCATTCCAAATATTAAAACCAGTAATAATTTCTGCTGACTTGAATATTTTCTTTGGAAGACTATCGAATTTTAACCCAATTCCAGATGAAGTTCTATCTCGATCATCTACCTCAATTGCATTCACTCCGGGTCGTATTTTTTCAAGTTCAGGTGGCATTAACGCCATAAATCCTAAATTATCTGTTAATATCTTTGCAATTGTGTTGGCTCCAATGACATTGTGGTATTGCGTTATCGAGGGTGATTCTGAGAGTTGTTCAACTTTTACAGGACATATGAACAGATAAGGGTGAAGCTTCGATTCGTAAAAGCATTTCAACTTTGATGTGCATTCTGGCGACCGATAAAAGTTTCCCCGGCATAACTTCATAAACTGTATATGAGGCTCTAGGCTGTTGTTCGACTTTTTATGCAAATTTTCTTTGTGATTTTGTAAGTAATCTCGTAGGGATATTCGATTATGTTGTGATTGATGCCTTGTTATAGAATTAACAAATAAGTTTTGAAAATTGCCATCACTGTCATCATTACAATTTTTACTGTTTTCCAGTTTGTGTAATTCTCGGTTGTGCTGATCATAAAACACAATTTTAGCTTTTTTATTACATGGGACGTATTAAAAACAAATAAGTTTTAGTTACCTCTTGAATTCCAATACAGAGTAAAAAATCCACAATGTCTTTATATTCCCACCGTATTAGTTCCGTAAAATCTGTGCTTATGTTTAAATCATAGGCCTTTTCATTTTTTGCACTTTCAAGCCATTCCACAGCTAAATAATATTTTTGACGGTAAAGTGCAAATATCCCTATTACTATGCACTCTTTCAATGATAATCCAAAAGTAAGTTTAGGATTTCGTAAAGAGGGAGTATCAGTTCCAGTTATAAAGTAATCTGGTTTCAACCCGTATATTTCTTGGTTTTTAAACAATGCAGACATTGACATAAAAACGTCATCATATCCAATGTACAAATCGTTTTCAAAAATTGATGAAAACTTTTCTTCACTGCTTTCTGGCAGTTCAAGTTCCATCCTGTGTAAGTCTACTTGAAATAGAGAGTTTGAAATGAAACAATTACCAACTCAAAATCAAATACTTTAAAAGCTACCAATTTTACCATTAGTATCCCTATAGAATATTGATCCAATCATACTTTTGAGTTGCACCCCAATAGAATTATATCGGTGCACCATTCTGTGAGCCAAAACACTACTTGATGCAATTACCATACTTCGTTCCCACGATGTGTTACTTGGCACGTGTTTATGTAAGTTTTCTAGAGCCCTTCCAGAAGAATCTCTAAAATCTTCTAAATATTTTTCCATCAGTTTTATTTCTTCCCGTACAAGAAGCAATCTCTTTTTTGTCACAGTCACAAGGAATTCCTCTTTTTGTGCCCAAGTGGAATAGTCTTCCAATCTGTGTAATATGCCGAAGAACTCTGGATGCAAATATTTGTTCTTGTCTAAGTTATTAATTCTATCTAGGACATTATTCTTTGATTTCAAGCTGTTAAATGGTTGGACCAAAATACATAGGAAAAGAATCACTGCTATGCAAAACAATTGTCCAAAAAATAATGAATACATTTTGCTGAAGGAGAAGCATCTTAATTGCTTTAATATTTATTCAGTATTCAACAAAAAACAAATGTAATTCCTTAGACCGATTACAAAAACAATACGAAAATAAAAATGAAAGTTCCAAGAATTTTAAATATAACCAATTTATTTTTTTTCTAAGAATTTATGCTTAACGGAATAAATAAATTGTGCCCATATTTGACCTACTTTGACATTACAACGGCTTTGAGGAAAGCTTACTATTTGATAATTTATTCCTGTCCAGATTCACCTTCAGTCAAGTCTTTGTTGAAAGTAATATTGAAGAAGGATGTCTTCCGAATGCACTCTGAAATAAATAACGATTTAAATTAAAACTTTTTTGATCGGGAACTGATGTTAATTGAATGTTTAGCAATTTTCTAAGTATCTTACTATTAGCAAGGTTGCAGATTCCAGCTCCTTTACCGCAAATACAACCAACTGGGAAACATTTTTCAAGAAGTCCTTCAATAGAGAATCCTGTGCAAAGTACGTGGGGCAGTGGAATTAACTTGGTGGCAA
>JAQIWN010005295.1:0-10061 GCA_034699025.1 Entomobrya cf. arborea Gr-Col-00668 | reverse complement strand
TTAAAACCAAATGTCAGTTTAGAGTTAAAACAACTTGATTGAACTTGCTTTGCGCAAAACAGCCATATTTTGGTCGACACTGTATTTTTATTACTGAAAATTACAAACTTTGCAATACTTTTTGAACACTATTTTTTTGAGATATTTTCTGAAAGTGCTACCAGCACGATGTGTGCAACACTTAGCAAACAACCTGCATACCATTAAATGCGCAATTAAATGATCTACCTTTGTGTGAAAACCGCATCCCGAAATTCGGACAACTTTGAAAGTTATGGCGATTTTAACTTTCTTGCAATACTTTATGAACAAAGTGTATATAATTTGCCCCATTTTTTTATAGACGACTACACTGGATTTGGGTATCCATTCGTGGTTCATGATTTAGCAACGCTACTTAAATCGATTCGAAACCCACCACTACCACTTCAATTACCTGTACCTGAAAACGAGCTTATTGCTATTTCAAAAGAAAGTGATGAGGATCCACTTGACGGTGATGATGAGACGATTGACAATCGGCAAGACCAAGACTATGAAATAAATGAAGAGGAAGATCACCAGTCATCGTCATCAGAAGATCAAAGTGATAACGAACCAATGTCCACGAACACCAGTAAACTTTTCCCTTCAATTAGCAAAATTGTGGAGCAAGGGGCCATCAGAAGAAGCCCTGAGATTACAAGATTGAGCAAATCTGACGATTATCCCAAATTTGAAAGGGATCTGGTCACTGGAAAGTTCCATTGTAATTGGCCAGGAGCGGAATGTAGTCGAGAATTTCTGGATAAGTATTCCATCCATTGTCATTGGGACAGGCATAGGTGTACTCCTCGCCAAAAATGTATAGAATGCCCCCAGGCATTTTACAGTAGAAAGCACTTGGCTCGTCATAAACAAACAGAGCATCCCAAGGATGGGGACAATTATGATTGTGAAAAATGTGAAAAAAGGTTTAAATGTAGGGATGATTTACTGCGGCATCGGAGGAATATTCATGGAGTAAATTTGGAGGAAAGAAAAAAGGCTAGACTGAAAGAAAAAGAGGAGGATCCAATTAAAAAGGATCCTGTGACGAGAAAGTGGATTTGTTGGTGGCCGGAATGTGGAAATTTGTTCAGGTATCGGCATGAACTTAAATTTCATTTGGATAAGCATAGGGGAACGCCATCACAAAAGTGTGGGGATTGTGGCCAGTTGTTTTATTCGAAACAAAGGTTGGTTTATCATCAACATAAGATGCATGGGAAGGGTGAGAAATTTGTTTGTGAAATTTGTGGGGATGAATTTGATATGATTGAGGTGCTCCGACAGCATAGAAGTTATATGCATAGGGAGGAAGATGGGAGGGGTAAACAGGTGGTTTGTGAAATTTGTGGGAAAAGTTATAAGATGAAAGGGTTGAAGGCTCATATGAAAAATGTACATGGTGGGGAGGGTGAGGGGATGAGGAAATTTGCTTGTCATTTGTGTCCGTGGAGGTTTAAGGATGAGAGGGGGTTGAAAAAACATTTGTGGAGGGTGCATGGATTTTGTGAGAGGAAGGAAGATAGGGAGAGGTTTGAAAAGCAGAGGGAAAAGGAGAAGGGGAGAGGGTTGAATTGGAAGTGTGTTGTGAAAGGGTGTAGATTAAAATTTGTGACGGAGAAAGGGTTAAAAAGGCATGTGGATGGGGTGCATAAAGGGAAATGAAATGGGGAATATGGTTATCGAGGTCATTTCATGAATACAGATATTTGTGCTGTATTATTATTTTTTTAAATTTATGTAATTTTGTAATTAAGTATATTTTAAAATGTGAATTGAATGTGATGAAATAAATAAATTAATACGATTGGCATGAATTCGATTTTATCAGAAAAAATCAAGTGTTTAGTTTGTCACTTTTGCTGTTGCCGCATCGAAAACATTATTTTCATTTTTATCCAGAAGAAAACTTCGGTTTAACTTCCAAGCAAAACAGTTTCAAAGAATGATACAAATTAACCATTCAGAAAGTATAAAATAATCCTTTTGTGCAACAATTTTCTGATATATACTTGTGTTTTGAGTACATATGTAAACGTTTCACTACAATCCCAAGAAGTCCCCAAAAATTACAGTTATTCAGATATAATAGTAAGTGAGCACACCACTGTTTTGTTTTGGATTTTTTTTATTAGTAATCAAAATCATAGTCGAAGACCTCATTAGGTAGTTAAGTTTTACAATGAATCTTTTCAGTGTTTTCTTTTTACTAGATTTAGCACCTACAGAATATTCCCAACCAATTTATCTAATTTTTATTAGCGCAAAGAACAATTTATGAAAACTGGACTTTTCGATATAATTTTTCGCTTTTTGAATTCTTATCAGTTGTAAAGATAAGATTTAGTGAACACGATAACATGATCAAACTAATAAATCCATGCACCAATTTTAAACCTCTGAATTACCGGCAAGTGCTTTCCAGCAGCACTTCGTTCCTATCAGTTAAACGACTCAAACTCACTAAGAATAATAATTCAAACACATTCATTTCTGATAAAGATCCTTAATATTGCAGTTAATTTTATTGTAGTTACGCTTAATAGATATTTGATGCTTTTCATACACCGACACATACATATAAAACCTTACTTCTCAACTATAGCAAGAAGTCAGCTAGTTGCAGTGTTGCAGTTAAAAGTTAAATTTGTACGTGTATAGATTAGTGAGTGAAGCAAAAATTGGAAAATCTGGTTAATTTCAGCTATATTTCTATGAACAAATAAACTTTTTGCGCATTGTCAAAATCTGAGTTAATTTTTAATGAAAATTTACATGTGTCCTGCTAAACAAAATTGAAAAATTGGTTGTTAAACACCTTCAACAAGAAAGAATTCTATTAAATTTAAATCAAGCGTTGAACATTGCTGACAAACGAATCGTGTAGAGAATCAAGGAAACAACAACTGTACCTTGTTTTCATTTCTATTAAATTTCTTTTATCGGTTTATGCAGGTGTCTGTTTTCCAATATAAAAAAATAGACTGCACTTCAAGGAAAAGTATTACGAAAGAACTGAAGTATTTGGTTAACCTTTCCTTATTCGTGAAGTATAAACTTTCTCTATCCAGTGGATGTGTAAATTGGATTTGTACGTAAAAGAGTGGATAATGTTAACAAATCGTTCTTTTGATCCTTCTCATAGCTTTCACTGCTCTTTTGCTATATTTGTCACTGTTGTACCTTTATTGAGCGCAGTCTTGAACTGGCTTTCCCCCGACTTGGACAAGAACGAAATCCCTTCCAGAAGAAGAATCAAAGGTTTTTATATTTAGGAGTTTACAGGCATTTCTTTGCAAGCACTATAAAAAGACTGGAATATTTGGTACGAAAAATCTCAAGTCTCCCCAAAACTAAAACAGATTTTTTTGTTAGGATCACCACCTTAAATCAGTTTTATAACAAATTTTCAACTATACTTAGAATTTTGTAAGATAATTCTGGATTTCTGGGTTAATGTGAAAAACTACAGTTGTATTTTTATTTATCAAGTTGTGTTAACTTTTTACTGTGCGAGGATTCTGTTCTTTATCATTTAGAATCATGTCAATATTTTCGTCACTAAATTATCTTTTGACAAGAGCCGCTTCCGCCATAAACCAAACAGGAACAACTGAACTCCCTTCAGATGTATTATTCAAAGAAAGTAAATCTTCACACAAACTTTTCTTTAAAGCTGACACCGAAAATCAGAATAGCAAAACCTTTAGCTACACTAGATATTCATCAATATTAGGCTTTGATAACATCTCTCATGAGGCTACATTAAACAATCCGTTTCAAATATTCAAATTAGACAACTGGACAAATTTCATTGGATTATCTACAAATTCCTCAAAATCATACTTTGAAGTAAATCACATGCACAAAAGTGAAATTGATTTGGAATTTCAAAACGACGCATATCCGAATGCTGAACATTTACTTGAAAATTGGTGGAATATTTTTGACTCAAGATATCTGCGACATGGCTGGGGAATGACAGTCATGCTGATTATGGCATACATGATAATGCTTGTTGTTGGGGTGATTGGAAACGTAATGGTGATTCTGGTGGTTTTACTGCGTCCGCAAATGAGATCAGTCACAAACATGTTTATCACAAACTTGGCAGTGGCTGACTTACTTGTCATTGTGTTTTGTGTACCTGCAACACTTTTGGCCAATATTTTTGCTCGTAAGTTTCCATATAATTTATTAAACATCTGAGAGGCTTACAAAGGCATAAAATCAAATAAAAAGGTTTAAATGAGAAGTATTTTAACAATTGTTTCCCTATTTCATTTTCAGCTTGGATACTTGGCTCATTCATGTGCAAAGCTGTGGCGTATGTGCAAGGAGTTGCTGTATGTGCTTCGGCCTACAGTTTGGCTGCAATATCACTTGATAGGTAAGACAAATACTATTTTAGCATTTTACCATTAAAAAATAATTAGCTAAATATTGTCATTGTAGCATTACCGTCACAAGCATTAAAATGATTATCTATAATTCGGTAGACAATCTTGTAAGTAACGCAACGGGGTTATTTGTTTGGTTTTTTGAATAGATGTCAAGCAATCTACCGAAATTATGAACGACCTCGTGGCTTTTCCTGGACGATTTGCGTTCGAACTGTTGTCGTAATATGGATTACTGCTATATCATTTACCATTCCATGGGCAGTGACATTCGAAGTGAAACTCTCGGACGTTGACGGACTTCGCTGTTGTGTGGAAACCTGGGAAACCGAAAATCTCGGCAATATTTATTTCATTATTGTTAACTTTCTAGGCTTCTACGCTATTCCTCTCCTGATTATCTTTGTCTCGAACTTTATTATTTACTGTCATGTAATGCATCGACATGTACCGGATGACTCTGCATCTTCAGCACCTTTAAGAAAAATGCACAGAGATACGAGGCTTCATGTTCTCAAAATGTTGGGAATCGTTACCCTCACTTTTCTAGTTAGCTGGCTACCCGTGTATATTCTTGTTATCATTATTAAGTTCTCAGATAAGATTAGCGAACCGGAGTACAATGTTCTCAAAATTTTAATGCCTATAGCACAATGGTTTGGAACTTGGAATAGTAGCATGAATCCAATTCTTTACGCATTTCTCAACAAGAAATTTCGCAAAATGTTTAAATCCATTTTGCCATCCTGGTTTCCAGTAAAAACTATTGAAAAATTGGTGGTGTCTCAGAAGACCCCTTGTTTTATAACTTCATACATGGAAAATAGATTCGGAACAAATGGACAGATAAGATCTCAGTACCAAACAAACATTACTGGTGGATTCCAGGAACATGCTGGACCAACAAGAACAAATACAATGAAGACCACATCAAGTATCACTTCGGATACTCCAGTTTACAGTATTTGTAGCGAAGAAAGTATCTTGCCTGCACCAATGGCAGAACAGAAGATAGAATTTGTATAATATCATAAAACAGCATTTACTCAGAGACCTCAGAATATTTGCAATCAAACTTTATTGCCTGAACTTATGACTCAGTAACATAATATATTGAAATAATTTTAGGACGAAATTAAAAGCACAAGCTGATATTGCACCATAAATACTATACCCTTACTGTTTGTAACACAAATAATACTTTTTGTCATGTGACTAGCATGTATATGGAATTATTGTACTTACATAACTTCTGACTGACGTAGTTAATAATTGTAAATTCAATTGCATTGTTTCGGGTTTACTTATAAGCTGATAAAGATAACATATTTTGTTTTATTCACGCAATATTAATGCAAATAAAAAGATTCAATTATCGAAAAAATTACACTGCACTGGCCATTTTTATCGTATAGGGTATACTATTGAAGTATTCTTGTACCGTTTTATATTCATATGCACAACAAAAGTCTGTTAATGAATTCTTAAGTTAGAACCTTTTGCTGACACGTATATAAACAACGATCTCAAGAAGAGAATTATTTACATGCATAAATACATATTTGCAAGTCAAAGGAACTTATTTGGGGTAAAGTTGGAATTACATTTTAGTGGAATTTCTATATTGAATCCACCAAATCGATTTTGGTTTTATCTTTAAAAATCTTATTAGATTTATGCATGACGTGTTTTATGTAACCTTTACGTAATCATACATTCCAAAAATCAAAATTGGAACATTGAAAGAGCACCTTAAGTTTTCTACAGAAATTTCTTCACTCGGCAGCTCATTCGATCATGTTTGGCTTTCAGCTATTGACACATTATATTATATCATAACACTAAGGCGTGATGCAAGATATGAGAAACGTGTAAAGCAGATAAGTACTACTATTCAGTCAACAAAAATAGGTAAGCGGTGTACTTGGATTTCGTAATCTGTCTGCCTCGTGTTGCATTTTTGGTTGAACAAAATTGTTTGGCGTTCGGTTCAGAGGAGACTTTAGTCATTGGATGTTACATAAGAAGTCCTTTGATGATCCGCTTCAATTACGAGAACTGTCATTGAGTCATTAGCTTTCCATTTCTCAGATAAACAGTTCTCAGTTCTACAGGAAACTCTCACAGAACACAACAGTAGCACATCACATGCCAAAATGAAAATAAATGCTTACATTTGACTTTGATTTGACTTTCGTAGTTCTATCGAACGAATTATAAAAATATGTACAGCACAAAAACATTATCAACGCCAAAACAAGTTGAGTTTTACATTCAAAATAATTCTTACCAAGAAAATGCTGTATGTCTAATAACCATTGCAGAATTTTATTAACATCCATTTACTAAGAACTACAAAATATATTTTTAAAAGATTTCATATAATTAAATACTGCTAAGTGTAAGGTACAAAAATTATGCATCAAAAAATCCCAGTATCCATAATTCACTGTTAAAAGTGTAGGAAAGGAAGCGATTCAAAAACGCATTTTTTCCTACAAAGAAAAAAACACTTTGAAGGTCGGATGGAAAAACCACCAAAATATATTAAAATGAAGTAATATGGCAATTCATGGTTTTTAATACCATTACAAAACTTGAGGCTTCAAATGTAATAGGTTAGACCAAAAACATCCTTAGACATAAACCCAGGGGCCCGAAAACGTTGAACAAGGCTACGAAATCGTTAGATAAAGATCTTTCTGTCTTTTTACGTGCTGTTGCTACAAACGGCAAAATTTAGCCCTAATCTCTGCATCAAGTCTGAAACTCGTATTTTTAGTCAAATTTAAAATGCACTTTATTTGCCCCAAAGCAGCTTGTACTGGTATGTTTTTGGCATCGTTCGAAGCCAAAAAAGCCAAGCTATCATATTTGCTAATGACTTCCAGAATGCTTCATTGTATAAAGAAATATTTGCCGGAACGTTGCCAGGCATGTTTTAAAAATCAGGAAAAATCGTAATTTACGGCGCATTGGAAACGCTATGACATAATGAACGCAGCAGCATTAAAGGATCTAGTCTTAACTGATTTTTATACTTAAATATTAGTAGTATTCGAATGTGTAAACGCATTGTTGTAAATCAGTTTAGTTTTTTTCAGAAATGAAATGCTGCAATGGTTATTAGACATACTGTAACTTACCTTTATAGAAGTCTTTCAAACAAAAACTGGTAAGCATAAATTGTCCTTAAGATGTTCACAGTTGCTTTATTGGAGAGGATTGACTATGAATTTAAAAACAACTTAACTTTGTTTGAATTTTTAGCTGCATCTAAAAGTTTTCGAATTGCAGTATATTTTACTCTCCATTCTGCATTCAAGGGCAATTGAACATCCACGTGGGACTTTAATCTATCATCAGATTTCTTTTTGTTCTTCATTTTAGAGATGACAACACACTACATGTAACACCACAACAAAGTTCGTCACAAGTTCCTACTATTGTAAGCAAAATTCTATAATCCAGAACAAATTCACAAGCTATGTATTTGGTCATGTGACATGGTCATGTGCTGTTGGCATGGATTTGTCATGCTTGAAAATGGTGATTAATGTACCCGTACTAATCTCCACAAAAACAAGTATTCGAGGCTCATGTTGCAGTAAATAATGGAAAATATAAGTTTTTGTCGAGTACTTCATTAGTATTTTCCTTTGTGGAAAAAAAGGTGTTACGTAACAATAGGATACTTAATATTAGATACTTAATTGTAGCTTTGTTTTTGAGTAGCACGCTTTGTTTGAATTTAAGTAATCCGTAAAATACTGTGTAGTTTAGAACAAAAAGGATTTTATGTCAGTCATCAAAAAGTTTCAGGTGTGATCACGTGTATACCATCTTTGAAGTACTAATGTAGAGTTTGCAAGAGAAGGGGTAATTATAATTTAAACTAAACCAAATGTTTGCAATGAGTGAAATGCATCTGTTGGGTTTCAACGAGTCAAATGTTCTAGATCATTCTTTGGTTTGAGGTGTCATATTTCACTACGTTGTGGCTTGATAATGATATGAGTGTCATAACTGTGGTTGTCACACAAAAGCCAACGCAAAACATTGTATATGTCTCTGTCCGCGCCAAATCAAACAAGTCATACAAAGGAGAGGAGCATACTGGAGTCTAAGAGAAGGCAGGCTTTTTTTAACACGGTCTGTCTGTTGATTTTGTAAAATATTACCTAGCGCATCAAAAAATTCGAGTTTTGTATCAGTGAAAAGAGCTTTTTTCATTGATTCAGCTGATTTCTAAATTATCACTAAAACCAGTTTAATTAGTGATTTTTGTTGGACCGGCCCGTAACCCCAGAAAAGATACGTGATTTGTACTTAAAAAGTACTACCATCAAAGGTCCAATTATGGTATCAGTACCACCTAAAAAACAACGAATATGAGTTTTCTCAGCGGTAGATTGGAATTTCGACTTGAAATAAAAAAAGTTGGTATTTTCAGAGCACGAGGATCATGACTTCAATCAAAAAATCATGAAAATCTGTAGCCTTTAACTAAATTTTGAGCAAAATATAGTGTTCCTTGTACTTGTGCATGTACATGAAGTGCTGAGTAGTGATAAGCATATTATTGATTTGGGAGAAATGTTAGTCGCAATTATTTGGGAAAAATATTATTATAAATATAATCATGATGATTATGACGAAAAGAAGCAGTAAATATGGTAGTAAGTAAGCTAGAAGTATATAGCAAGAACAAACCTTAGGGCTTCTTTTTACGAACAATTTTAGAAAATAAAAATAAAGGAAAAAACCAAGTTGGACTGGCCCTTTTCAGGCCTGGGCATGGCTTAGGCTAGGGTCGGGATCGGGCAGTTGTAAAATATTTTAATGAACTGACAAATATGTAGTTATGAACGAATAAAAAATGTTCTAAAGTTTATGAAATAAAATATTATATTTAGCCCATTATGTGACAAATTAATCAAACATGTAGGTTCAGATTTGAACATGTTTGTAAGATCTACAATTAACATTTACTATTTTTCCTTCAGAAACTTTCGATGTTGCACCTAAAAAAATCACAACAGCCCGAGCCCGACCCTAGCCTAAGCCAAGCCCAGGCCTGAAAAGGGCCAGTCCAACATGATTTTTTCCTTTATTTTTATTAGCAGTAATTTGTTGTGTGAGGTGTTGTGCATCAATTTAAGTTTTCGTTTTTTTCTTGCTAAGAGAGAAGTCAGGCTCCACATTTTAAAATATGCAAATAGGGTACCTTTTTTGATAAAAAAAACTCTACAAAAATATGGTCTGTGCATTGTTTGTGCCAGCTACCTTTTGCCTGATGGGACTTTGCATTGCTTATGCACTTCCAAGCTCCATTCTCTGAAGACATGAACAACAACAAACATTCTTCTCACAAACAAAGCATAACATCACTAGTCCAACAAAAAAACATTTACTCTAAATATGGCTCATTTGACTATTGGCGCTATCACTCAAAAACTACTAAAATAAAATACTAAACATTTCTTGATAAGAAATTTTCTACCACACATCTCAGTCAATACAATACCAACCTTACTTGCGTAGCTAACTACAATAAAGACATTTACTCTGTTTGAGTACGTTAAATTTGTGAACTTGTCCGAGTTATGCAAACCAACCAACAAACAAAAAAGC
>JAQIWN010005294.1:0-10062 GCA_034699025.1 Entomobrya cf. arborea Gr-Col-00668 | reverse complement strand
AAATGCTACTGTACGCCTATGCCAAGTCAACGGACTTAGGATGTCCGTTTTCATACATAGGGTTGGAAGAGTGTGAAATATGATCAGCATACAATAAATGATCGGGGGGATTTTTTTGGGCGAACAAGGGTAAAAGGCGTTTGTTATGGTGACAAAAGGATTCAAGTATGTATACAACAACGCATGTGTCTCTAGTTTCCTCCAAACTTAACATGCTATATTTGTCATTGATTTCACGAGCTCTATTTTAAAGTCTTTGGTACTATTTCAACTTTATTTGTTTTGTGTCAAACGAAAACACATTTCTTCTTTATTTAGGCTTGAAAATAGAATAGTTAGGTATGTGATGGGGTTTGTTCATACATTATTCATTTTACATGCCCTAGGCCATGTCATTGCTCTTTGTTTGAACAGAGTCATGTTTCATTGATGTATTGAAAACAAAAGGGTTTCAAATTACTTCCGGTAGTAACAATGTAAAAAGGATTCTAGTGAAAACATATGTATCAAGTTTGCCAAATGTACAAATAGAGAAAATTGAGCACAAAGTAAAAAACGAAATGTAAGCAATCGAAAGCGATATCGAAAATATTTGAATTAAGGCTGTGTGCTTTTTAGTGTACAGGAACTTACGAAGATGAAAAAGGGTAAGATTATTTGTGATGCTGGTCTTTGTTTACTTTAAATGAAAAGCAAAGAGTAAGCTTTGAGATGTTTTTTCCCTCTACTTTTCAAGCTGATAGTGCCATATGTTAAATCTTTGTATTTAATTTCAATTTTTTTATTTTCCAATTACTAGGGTGGAAATTTTCAAACGGCTCATGTCAAAAATAATTGTTAACCGTGGCAACTACTTTACCTCATTTGCTTTCAAAATTAAATATCTAACATTCTCTAACATAGCCATTTATTGTTATTGGTCAAGTAAATGAGTTGATTTGGCTATGTGACAAAATGTAAAAAGAAAACAAAGAAGACCACTGCCAAAAATAATTATTTCTCACAGAGAGCTCAGTTGCTAAAAGCTATACACCATCAAAGAACTAACTTGACAGGAAGCAAAGATGAAAGCGGGAGAAAGTGGGTGTAAACTTTTTGGTTGAGTACTCAACCCTTCCTCCTTATGATTTTCAAATCATTATATTGTTTAAGTGTACTATTCTCTTTAGTTTTTGCTTCACTGGTTGAGAGGATCATGATGGCTGTGTTTACATCATAGAAGTAAATTTACAAGATGAATTTTTCGGATAAAGTAAAAGGAGAGTTTGTTTTTGGATAATAATCTATGATTGCTAGATAAAATTATGTGATGGAAAATGGCAAGAGAGCAAAGTAATATTTGTCAGAAGGAAAGAGCTCAAAAAACTTGTTCTTTTGCCATTCTCGTTTAAGTTATGGATACAATCCAGTCTCACTGACTCCTCCAATGTGGTTCCAATTTCGGTCCTTGTAATAAAAGTATGCAATACGTAGAGTGCGTATATGTCAGAGAGAAAGCATCGGTATTTGAGGGAAAGTACATATTTATTTGGCATGGATACCACATAACAAAAAGAGTTAAACATACACAGACAACCAACAAAACTTTCCGTGTTTAGTAAAACGATGATGCCGGTATTTTTATTTTATTTTTGATAACTAAGGACTAATACAGCAAGGCATGTCCATAACATGAGATTTGGTAGGTAATGGCATTTATTTTTGTTAAAGATCCGCTTGTATCACAGAAAAATCTAAAACATTCTGTGGTCGATGACATGGCAGGGCATGGAAGGCATGCCATGCGATCATCAATTAAATGAGAATAACAGACTAGTAAATACAAAAAGACCTGAAACACACGAAATGGCAAAGTTGAAACATCTGCTTTTTATCTTTTTTAACACGAAAGTGGATTGGTATGTTAAAAATTCCATTGCTTAGCAAATAGCTATATATACTAAACATATACTATTGACGAAAAAACAGAATAAGTGATATTTATTGTGAGTGAAAAAGCAACACGCTTTTCCCTTGTCATTCCAACGTGTCATAATTAACACATTTTTCAAGCTTCAACGTCGCAAATAATACATTCGTTAATATAACAACCACCCATTGTCAAACACGCAAGTTTATAAACTTTTTTGGAATGTGTACAAAATAATGTTTATCTATCGAATTGTCACAAAAAAATTCGGAACTTTCTGTTTCGTTTTTACATTTCATCTGGTTTGAGATAGACTTACGCATCATCACAGATATATTTGGAAGCAAACGATACAAACAACGTTAAATTTAGGGCAAACATCTAAGAAAGGAATATTAATTATTCAGGAAATACTTTAGCAAACCTTGGTACTTTATATATTCTTTGTTCCAAGTTGCTACAAAACGTGAATTTTAATAGGCAGCGGAAATCGCTTTGAGGGTTATTTGATGATGATCATAGGAACATCATTGAGTGTATTACCTTTAGTGTTGTTAAATGGTTCACTTTGGTTCAGAACCATTCATTTTGGTTCAGTTCAGGCATTGAATGGTTCAGCCATTTTCGTGAATGGTTTGGTTCTTGGGATTTTGGTTCAATTTCTATTCTTTTCATGGATCTGAACTGAATTGAACCAAAAGTGAATGGTTCAAAATTGTCGGGCTAATTTTTAATGAACAAAGTGCATTTTTATCCACCAGCTAAACCATAATTAGCACTTGCCCTAAAAACAAGCTGATTTAGACACTATACCTACAAAGTAATCGATTAAAATTACTATCTATATAAAAATAGCTCATATAAGTGGACTATTTGAGGTCTTTAATGGGATTTAAAATCAAAATTTAATCTTTCTTTTGAACCAAATTGAAACGTTTCAAAACGTTTCAATTGGTTCATTTCAAGGCTTGAAATAGAACCAATTGGTTTGGTTCAAATTGGTTTTGTTTCATCAAAAATCATGAAACTGAACCTGAATTGAACCAAATGAGCCATTTCTGAAACGTTTCAATTTGGTTCATTTAACAACACTAATTACCTTTTATACCATATTGAGGTTTTTGGGAAAAGGTAGAAATTTAGTAGAATTTGTAAGTGAAGTTGTTTGATAAAATGAGGACGGTTATTATGTAAATTAAGTAGGGATGTAAACACCGAGAAAAACTGAGTTTTATTCCTGTTCTCTGATTCTTCAAAACCACTTGTCTATTTCGGTTGAAGAAATTCTCAGGATTTTTGCATGGTTGGTTGCGTGCATGAAAGCAATAATAAATATAAATCTGGGTTGGCTTTGAGTTCATGCATTTATAATAGTGCATTCATTCATGGAACTTATTTGTGTTTCTGTGTATTTTTCATTAGGAACGAAAACGTTAACAGAGAAAGTGCTCATAATGTTGGGGAATAAAATTATTGAGAAAAGATTCATTTTTTTGTGCAAGTACCCAAATATTGCTTTTGAGAAGACGGGTGGGTGCTATGGAAAAATTACTTTGATGTATCCGTATACCTAGTCAACAAAACTTCGTTGGAACTCATTCGAGATGATTTGAAAAAAAAATATTCTAGGACCTAAACGACAACCGTAGTATCTTAAACGTTGATAATAGTAATAATAGCTTAGCAGTGAAAATTATGACTCATGTACTACAATTTTCCTGTTTGTATTAGACAGAAAATTATGCTGGTGCAGGGCACATTTTGCAAAATGCAGTTAACTTGTAACTTTTTACGATCGTTGCGGAAAAGTCTAAAGCGAGTTTTCAGCGAAATTGAGATATCTGTGTATATAAATGGAAAGAAAATGCATGTCAAATGGACAAATAAATTGCATATCGAATACAAATTCAGTTTATGACTATTTTGAACTCTCAGGATTTGTTTTAGATTGGGTGAAAACTCTGTAGGAAACTTACCTGTGAATATGAATGCGACTTTTTGAGTAAAATATGTGGATGTATATTCTGATGTGGGGACAATGTCCTCTGGGTCAGTTCAAGGAGAAAGTTTGTGATGGGGCGAAATAATATGTTTGAATGTTTGCAAAAACGCTATCTTCGAACAAAATTTGCATTTAAATTGTACCACCCATGAAACAGGTTCAATAACGTTTATTGTTAGAACATAGGCTTTCCAATTGCCTTGTGTGTCCCCAAAAACTTACTTTCGTTTACATTTTTTTGATGAAAAGTAAAATAAAAAGAAACAGAATTTGAAGGTAAGGTGCGTAGTTTGTATATACAAATTGCTTACTAACTTTTCTGTGATAACGTGCGTGGAAATAGTGTTGTAACTTATTTCAGTATATGAAGCAGAATTATGTTTTTTGAGTTTCAATCAAGTTTTGATGCAGTCGTGAGATTGTGATGAGACGACAATACAGATTTCCAGCTAGAAGAGCATAAAATGTATAGCTAGTCAGATTTTATTTTTTTTTCTTACAAAAATGTTTAGAAAGCAAAAAACGACAAGTGAAAGTTAGTAAAATCTTTTTGACTGTGATTGAGCTCCAATTGTGCAAGTTCTATGTACACTTCGGGTAACAGCCAGTTGGATGAATAAGAAGAAAATCATTTTTGGTTCGTTGCCTTTTTGCAAACTCTGCTTTAAACTTCGGAAGTTTTGTGATGACAGACTGCTTTTTCAAGAAATCCGCTGACGCATGAAAACAACAGCATTTTATTTTAGAAATTTAAAGGCGCCAGTTGAAGTTTACATAACACTAACGTTTTTCTGAAGCACAAAAACTTTCACAAATGTCATGGCAAGGTAAAAAAAAACTTTCTAAAAAATCACAGCTTGCTTTTCGACTTGTTTCGTTTGTTTTGGTTGTATGGTTGGTAAACGTGCTGTATGTAAAGTCAAATGTGTCGTTTATCTCTTCTAGGTAGTTTATTTCTTGGAGCTGTTAATAGCAACATCTTTTTTCTAGAGAAAGTAAAATTTAATGTCAAAGTTAATCAGAAGAGTATCTAGACTTCATATGTTTGTGACAAGACTAGGTACTAAATACTTTGAACAATGATTTATTGCAAAACCGACTGAAAATTTCAAATAATTTAAAATTTTGGTTGATGGTCTTCGAAAAAAATCTAAAATTGAGTCAGGCTTTTTGGCAATGGTTCCCACCGAAACAAGCCCAATCACTCAAAAAAGACAAAAATAATTGTACATTAATCAAATCAATTTGAAGTCTTCCAATGCGGCTGACGTACACAAAAAAATCTCTAATGCATTTAACAGTTTTGGTAGTAAACTAAAAATAGCTGAAAGTCTCAGGGTTTTTTGCAATCAAATTGAATTCTTAAAGAAGAAAATTTTATTGTTCGGATTTTGATGTAGATTGGATTTTATCTCGGGAACGAAACCGCACAAAATTCCGGATAAGAAGTTGTGAATATTATATGACAAGCACTGACCTTGAATACTGTTGAACAACGATTCGACATAATAGGTAGGTATATGTCCATACATAATATTTATTCTGAAGGCCGCATTTTTGTAGGAGAAACTGAGTCGGTAGAAATGCTTTAGAAGCAAAAGATGTCTATTCTTCTATATGACCTATATTTATGCTTCGGTAAGCACTCTTGTAGACTTGGCCATACCAAACTTTATTCCTATTGTTTGGTTTCTGGTAGAAACTATTAACCGCAAACACATTCTTTCATGGGTTATAAAATAAGTGGGCATTGTCTACAAACTTGTGAAATTTTGCAAAATCCATTATTTCGAGTAATAAGTAAATATAAAAGTTTTCTGCAGATTCCAAAACGTACTTTCCAAAAGTTTTGATTTGTGAAAAGCCCATGCAGTGTGTAGATATACAAAAGCAACATATATTTTTTCTTGTTTATCAAAATAAAATTTGATTGAAAATACCTCCAAAAGCATTTTTAAGGATCCAAACATATTTAAAAATAAAATTGGAGTTTTTCAATGTTTGTTTGGATTTATCTACGTTGGCGGATGTGCTTACTTAATTTTTTTAAACAATGACGATTTAACGGTTTTTGAACCATCCACATTGTCTCTCATTGTGTGAGTTTTATTAAGCAGAAAGACGATCTATCTGCATTAGACAACATATCTGGTGTCGTCTTCAACGAACATTTTTTGTTTGATCCTGAAAAATAGGGAAAGTCCTAGAAGAGAGGGTAAATGAAAAGAAGTAGCATGTAAAACATAAAACTACTGTATTGTTCGTCGCTTTTCGCTAAATTATGAGTTACTTTTTGGTAGAATAGCTCAGTTAGCTTTCTCCAATTTCGATGTTTCTTGTATCGAGCCATTTATTTGAGGATGTTGGGATTTTCTTGTCAATATTTCAAAAGATTAGCTGCGTTAGTAAAAATGGTGGAAAAACGCAGGTGACAGATTAAGTTACATTTTTGGGGCGTAAACGGGGGCCATTTATTTTCATTTGTATAATGAAGTGCTGAATAAAGTTGAAAGAAACATGATAAAAAACAGTCGTTAACGAAATAATAAAAAATGTCATAAATAGGAATTCCAAAAAAGTCGAACAAACCAATTTGCTAAATCTCTCAAGCATAGACGCCTGCTCACAAAATACCCAGCATTACTAATGAATTTTGCGGGCATTTAAAAAATACTAAAATAAATTTTCTAAATATTCAGAATCTAGAGATTTTGAATCTACTTAAACCACCAATGCATAAGCTTAAAAAGAAAGTACAAATGAAAAATGGGTTCCTTCACTCGTTAGGTTAGGTTTTGCTTTTTTACTATTTGAATTTATTCAATATATTTTGTTACATTTAAAAAACATTCGATGACAACCCGTCCCACAGTCATATCCGCACACTTTACAAACCACAGTATCAAACACTCTAGACCCAACAAAGATAAGCACACTTTATGAACACTAGAAATATTCCCAGACAACTTGTTTCTCAGGATTGGTTTTTATGTGAAACAAATTGGTCAAATGGGTATTGTTGCCAGAAGAACATAAAGCGGAACAAGTTTGCATTTCATGTTGAATACGTGGAAAAAATGCTTTAAGTTCATTTTGTTCTCTGTAATTAATCATCAAAACGACTATATGCATATCAAGTCAACTGACTTGTATATCATGTTAAAAGCTATCTAGGATTTTTGAAAACAAGTAGAGCAATTGCAAAGAATGGGATTTCATACGTGTTTGATGGAAATATATGTATAAATGGGAACTTCATTTGCAACCTCGTTTTTTGTAGGAGCTCTGCAGGTAAAGTTGAAGTTGAAATGAAATGAAATGGAAAGCGAAGCTAGGAAGTGTTTAGCTCAAAATTCAGCTCTGTATTTTAAAAAGTGGGCTGAAGAAAGTAAGGAATATAAAGTACAATGGTTTCACAGGGAGTGTACTCTTATGGTATCAGCTCTCAGGTAAGTTGAGATTGAGACTAGTGAACTTTTATATTTATACCATGACCTTCATGCACATCCTTCCCTATTTCCCACCTCAAAGAACCAATGAAATGCCTCCCAGGTGGGAAATAATAGTAAATACCGGGAAATAGTGGTAAATGAGAAATAAAGTGGTGAATTTAAATAGGTTATTAGCCAGCTTTGCATTTCAAACCTTCCAAAAAACCGTAACATTGAGCCCAATTAAGTTTTTGAATCACTAAAGAATTATTTTTTGGTTTTATTCAAACAAAATTTCAACTTCTATAAATCATTACATACCTGTGTTAAATGTTACTTCAAGATGCGTCGTTATTCGTAGTTTTTTTTTACTTCGAAATCCCTTTTCTTAGAAATTGTGAGCTTAAACGAATATTTCTGTGGGTTTCACTTGATTTTTTGACTTGTATTTTTTATTTCCCATATTTCCCGCTTCCCACTTAAAGTGAAAAATTTTGCTGGGCAATATTTCCCATTATTTCCCACAATATTTCCCACCTGGTAAATACCACCCCGGAACACTGATCATATAAAGAGCAGAATGAAAATGATAAGTTGTAATATTGTAGTGTCGTGTTTTTCATGACTGGTTCCTTGCAAGTTTGCAAAGATGGAGAAAAATATGAGAAGCTGGGTAAAAATTGGAGAAGGATTTCAGTTTTTAAAGAAGAGGTATTTGGAAATATGAAGGTACATGAAGAGAATTTGAGTCTTTTGTGGGGAAAAGTAACAGCATGACTAAAGCATGAAGAGTGTTTATTTGCCTAACCTTCATTTTGGACGCACATACTCCGAGGGGAACTCGTTTGCAAAAAGGAATTGCCATTTTTTGGGGAAAGATAAAGGAGCTTAAGTTTGACTTACCATCACATAATTAGGTTATATCTATAATTTTTTTAAAGGGGCATGCGGATAATCACGAATTACATTTTCTAGGTGTCTGTCATATTAATCATGTTGTCTAAAACTATCTTTTTATTCAGACAAATTTATTTCTTTGCAATATTATTCTAATTAAGATCAATATCTGCTCTGCACAAATTTCGTCTCGTTTACTTAAAATAAACAACACATCTGATCTTGGCATCATTTTCTCTTTTGCAAAAAAATATATCTTTTTTCAAATTGGCTTGTATATTTTGGTTCTTTGTTTTTGACAAGTAAACTGTGAATTGTAACAGATGCGAACGACTACATGCCACTTTTCTTTACAAAATATCTATTTTGTTAATATAGCACGTTGTATGGTAATTTTCCTATTTTCGCAAAATACAGTTTTATTGAACTAGTTGAGACATCGTAAAAGCTGTTCACGCATTTTCGTTCTTGACATTTAGACTGCCTCTTGTCTTGTAAAATACTTAACCAGGCTTGTCAAGGTTTCAGTTATTTCGACAAATACCTTAGGAATTTTTTCTTTTTTTGAGAGTTCACAAGCACGTGGTGGTATTGTCTAATTTTTTGTAGAATAATATGCATATATAAAGTCGTTTGTGTTACATAATTTACAACATAGTAAAGGCGTAAAGGCTATGTGTATTTAAAAACAAAATCTTACAAAACAGTATTACTTACTTATATGTTTCGACGTTATGCTGGTATAATGAAACGTATTATCTTTTCTCTCCCATTTCCACTAATAGGTTGTTTTTCATAAAGCGAGTATTAGGTGACTTTAACCCCGTATTGATCCAGATATTTCACCCAAAAGAAAGCATTTAAAAATGATGCATCGAAAGTTGGCAAAAATAAAAATGATCTCATGATATTGAATGCATTTACCATTTCAGGGTAAAAATAAACGTAACGAAAACTCGATCGAATAAATTGACGATGCTTTTTGAGTTAGCCGAAAAAAAGTTTGAGACAAAAAAGATGTGATGATGATGGGGCAAAGATAAGACTAAAGTACGACGTTCGTAAGTACTAGTGGAGCCAAACGAAAAAAATCAGAAACGATCTCATTTTCATCAACGTTAAATAGTTTTCACTTGTGAGGAGAGAAAATCGTTAACCATTTCGTGAAGTTATGGAAAAAGTGCATCAGAGAAAGTTTATGTTTTGTTCCATATTCGGAGATTATCACAGCGGAGGAAATTACTTTGTTAAATTCGTATCCAAAACGTTTTTACGCTGTTGAAATCCAGTAAATTTCTTTTGCAGAACATTCGAAAGAAAGTTTGTAGTTTTTGGTGATTAGGTAGCCAAGTAGAAGGTAAACGGACATATTCGCTACTTGTATCGTATATTAGAGTTTCTTGCTTTGTCTCGGGTTTGAGTATGAGCGGTTTACTTTCATGTAAGGGAAGTAAGTGTACTGTTTTTATTTATTTTGCTAAGCTTATTACTTCTTTGCAGCAAAAGATTTTTTCGGAGTTCTTCGGGCTTACAAAATCCTCTTTATTGTGAAATGAGGACTGCTAAATACAATTATTGCAACGACTCGAAGAAACTAAATTTTTTTTGAATATTAACGAATGAAAATGTGTAAAGATTATGCACCTTTTTTCAATTAACTAATGGTTAACGAGTTTTTACAAAACTTGTGGATCTTAAGATGCATCTGAAATTACATATTGTCTTTTAACTTGATTGGCTGAATGGTTTATTACGTAGCTGAAAGCGAAGCGTCAGCAAGTATTGACTTTATCATGTTTGTCTGTCTGTCTGTCAGCACGATA
>JAQIWN010005293.1:0-10066 GCA_034699025.1 Entomobrya cf. arborea Gr-Col-00668 | reverse complement strand
ATATATATATTAAATTCATTATCATTAACATCATCATCCCATTTTTAAATGTTGTGCACGCAATTGATTTCCCAGGAGCCTTTTTCATGCACCATCGTCATCAAACATCTTCACAGCATCACACACATAAATGATTAGCACACTATCCTTATATTCCACCTCCTCCACAACAAAACCCAGGCACGCATCTACATTTTTAATAGCATCAGCCGTTTTATATTAATTCCCATAATAAGATGAAACGGGAAGTAGAGACAACGATGAAAATTGTTATATGATGTGATGATCATGATGAAAACGTGTGTGTTTTGTACTCTTAAAAAAGTTTTGCCTTCTTACGCTCCTCTTCACCTCACCTCCCTCATCTATCATTCACCACCTCCAGTAGATTTTAACACTCCGCCAGGATATACGCTTTCATCATCATTTATGTAGGCATCGCATGTGTTTGCCCACCACACACTAAACACGGATACTCTAAGAAAAGCTCTTCGTGTGACTTGACATTCGGACTGGTGTGTTAATTAAAAAGACCTCTAATTAAAATTACAGAGTAATTGGGCTTGTGTGATGTGAGGCGAGTTGTGAGCTCTGGAAACCTTTCGTGGTGGTGGTTTGTTTGTGAACGTGGCTTGGCTATTTTAAAAGAAATGTATGGATATAAAAAAGGCAGGTCTAGAAATTCTTGATGAAAATCGCACCAAAAAAACCAAACCAAAGTCATAGTCAAGAACAGCAAACGAACATTATCACGATATTATGATTATTATTACTTTTTTCAATATTTTATAATCTCTCCCATCTTCTGGTGTTTACATTTTCGCTAGAATGTGAATGTATGCACTTGATAGATTATAATGGCTATTGCATGGTTTGGTGAGAAGGGTGTAATGTTTCTAATAATGAGCCGAGAAAAAAATTAAAAAAGACCTTTTACCTGCATGTTCTCCATTTTAAGTCACTGTATGTGGATTACTCATTATTGAATATGCTTACATATAGGTACACACGATTTCTTCAATAATGGGAGAAAAAAATAATATTCAGTGTAGGAGAAGATAAAAAGAATGTGTTGGAGTTGTGGCGATGATGATGCAAAAAGGAGGCGGATGGCGGAGATTATCAACGTTTTTCAAATAATTGTTGCTGTTGTTATTGTGCAGTGTGTTATCCGCTGCTGCAATATGGATGTCGGTGTCGGGTGATGAGGATGATGATGGGACTGATCCCACACTCTGATTAGATTCATATCTTTAAGTCATGCCCCGCTATGAAGATTGTGATGATGACGATTACTTGCGATGTAAGTATACCGCACTGCAAACTCACAGTATTCCATAATTTAACGCGCCGCGTTAAATAGTTTTTTTTACCTGCTCAGTTTTAAGCTTAATGCCAAACCGCAAAGCGATGCGACTGAATAAAGCGTGTGGCAGGTACTCTAATAATAATGATGATGGCTGGTAATAATGAAGTTTAAACTTTGTTGCAATGTACATATGTATCATAAACCACGCTTAGTTAACATTACTTAGTCGGTTACGTGTCCGTAACAGCATGTTTTCTAATAGCATGTCGTCGGTAATTTCAAAAAGTAACAACAATAAGAAAGTAATTAAATCCAAGAAGAGTACACTTAACTTTGACTCTCTTTTTGAAATGGATGACCTTTTGTCGCCAGTTGTTTTTTAAAGGGATTTTTGACTTTTTCTTGCAAACGCAAATACAGGGCTACCACTACTTATAAAAGTGTGACACGTGTGTGTTTAGTTTTTACTGCAGTAAGTTGTTAATTGATTATTTTAACTTTTTAAGTTAACAAGCCGGGGTAGATCTAGATTTCCGCAATAGTAAAAGTTGGATGGTTCAAATTGTGACTGTTGAATACAATATGAATCTTTTCTTGCTACCAATTTAAATTTTAAACCCGATTGTACCCTGATTTATTCCGCCGATCATGACTTTAATTTATTTCTTTAAAAGGAGCTCCATTTTCATCCTGATCAAAATAAAATATTTCCTTCCCCGTAATGCACAATATAAAATTGAACGCTACTCAAGCAATAAGGCTTGATTACCATCATCATAATCATCCATCCTCATTGAAGACTCCTCATAGAGCTTGATGCCTTTTCATGTGCACATTGTGACTCATGCTGTGCTTGACATCTTGATATTGGAACCCACGAGTGGATCGATACATAATATCAAATCAAATCACCAAAATAAAAAAAGCTGCGAGCCATAATAATCCATTCATCTATCTACTCTCTAAGTAAACGTAGTATCTTCTCCTCTCTGCTGCTGATGTGCAAGAATAACATCCTAAATTGCTTATTGGATCATTACTACACATCGTACACTACCTCTTACATAAAAAAGTTTTATACTATATCGTTCTGTCAAACATGGACGTATACTGATGGACATTACGATTCTGAAAGATGCTGTGATGATGATGAACAGATTCTTCAAGAGAGAGACATCACAAATCACAACAACATGCATTCATAAAAGTGTCCATAAGCATATTGGGCTGATGATGATGAACTGCTTGAAAGGTAGAAAGTTGAGACTTGAGATGATTTTTTACTCCTCAGTCTCCCTCTTCAAGATGACTGTTTATACAAAACTAAAGCACAATTTTTTTTCAGAAGCGAAAAATCGTGATATTCTTGTGTTGCCCCACTACTGTTTCGCCTTGCGACAGTGCAACATTGTGCGTGCTAGGTAGTTGGTCGTGCTTAACCACAAAAGTGGTCATCGAATATGCCCCTCCTCCTTGTTGTATACACCACATCAGAGTTCGTGCCGTGTAATCTAAGATAATGTAATGCAAACATTATCAGTCAAGTAAAACGAAGATTTCTCTCGTGAAATTTTCCGATTATGGTTTTTTTTAGCAGGTATAATATTATTTTTGTTGGAGCCGCATGAACTCATTAATTTTATTTTCAGGACAAAATTGAGGAAAAACAAAAAATAATAACTTCTGATGAGAGACTCGGACTTTATTTAGCGTAGTTTTTTGTCTTTACACTGTACACAAACATTGTTGGCATCCTATGACTTTTTAGAATGTTTAAATAAAACTGAAAAAAAGGAGGAATAAAGTTAGTTAAAAAGAATTGGAATGGTCCTATCAACAAAATCTCGCAGTAGTTAAGTTGCTATTATTACACACAGAGAAAAACTATTACTATTATCATTACTTATTATCTTGATCACATCATCATCATCTCTGACCTGCTGAAAATATTATCTCAACATTTTACTATTTTTTTAATACTGCAGTGCAACAGTCAACTCAAACAGATTATAATTATTATTAAGAGCACTGCTAATAGTCCTTCCTCCTCCTAACTCAAAACTCACATCATCATCACATATCATTTTCTTGTGTGTTATACACGTAACATACCATATCATCATCACATCACACACACACAAACACACGTTTTTCTCAACAACATGCGTGTTTTATCCTTTGGATAAGTATGCAGGTATGTTATTCTGATGTATGAACATACAATAATATGATGGTTTGGATTTTTTACAAGTTGCGTGATCGTGAACGACTTCCTTTGCTTAAAAAATGCCATGCTACTTTGACTTTGCAGGGAGGAAAGCAACAGCAGCCCATCACATCAGGAAAAACCTTTCCGTCAAAAATGAAATAAATTTTCAAGCCATAGGGAACCGACATGGGACACCAGCATCATAAACAGAAAAACAGTAGCTGCTCTCCATAAGGAGTCTTGAAGAAGTAAACCGACTCAGAAGTCAAGATACTCTGTATTTCTAAAGCACACGCAAACCTGTAGATTTAGTAGACTCATGAGCAACAGCAGCAACATCAAACAGTCATAAATACTTTAAGCGCTTTTTACTGCGTCTCCTCTAATAATTCTGTTAATGATTCCTAAGTTTAATTAGGATCATGATGATGACGATGACGACAATCATGTGAAAATGCCACCCGATTATGATGACACGCCAGCATGCAATGCCATGTTGTAGGAATATATATCATTTAAGAAGAAGAGACATAAATAGGCAGTGTCTTGAGCTGCAAAAAGTTCTCTGATTGGATGGATTTATTATTTTAGTGTGTTAGCTGAAATGATAGAGTGTAACGAGAGACCGTATCATTTCACATTATCATTATAATCACTGATGTTGATGATCATCATCATCAGAATAATATTCAAGAAGAGGGAATCATCATTAATTGGAATCTTTTATTTTTATGACTTGGCAATATCCAAATCTTAAATGAGTCGCTTAAGGAGGGAATACATAAAACTAATTTGGTATTTTGATATGTACAAAATTACTATATTCGGTAAAACTGAACCGTGTCAGAACAAATTTTAATATGCAGTCAGTTATTCAGACAATTTTTTTGCGCTCCTTGAAAATGCATACAAAATTGATATAATTTCTATACTTAAATCACCTCTCATTTGCATAAATAATCAAATAAATAATTGTGCTTTATGAGTACATAGGGATGACACGGTGAAATATTATGAGGTGGATCAACAATGGTCCTGTAATGAGTTGAATACATTATTACGAAAAAGTGGACGTAATGACGACGGTAATAAGTGGCGTTCTACCTTCCTCCGTTCCTCTGTCCGACAGATCGGCACAGATCATTGTCAAAAATTAAAAGAGAAGGAGAGATGAATGAAAAAGTGAGTTTAAAGTTGAGAGTGTACACGATTATTAGTAACAACACAGGTATTATAACAAGTCAGATTTTTTTTATAATTCCAAGTCTGTTTTGGTTGCAGGGTTAAATGGAGGAACAAGTGACAGAAAATGGACTTGCAGTACAATACTAATGGCTCGTTAAGTATCTTGAAAAGAAAGACAAGGAAAGAAAAGAGTTTTGGCACATGGACGGACGCGCACTATGAAAAGAATGAGAAAGCAGAAAAAAGTGTACAAGGCAGGACAACAGGATGACACAGCATTTTTATTTCTTATGCTGACTTGACTTGACTTTTGAAAAATGCATGGGGCTCCCTTTGGTCGTCGTCATCATTATAAAAGTGATACATAAAAAATGCTCAAGGTGATAGAATGACGTACTTTGTATTTAGCTTGTTGATGGAAATAAGAAGTCCGTCAGAGAAATTAATTTCCTAACTCAGTTCCATTCAAGCGTACTTCTAAAACTTGTAAATTCAACGAGGTAACGAAAAGATTCCTGACCAGATATGTATGTAAACTATATGTACGTGTTTTAGAATTAAAAGTTTATTCATGTCGGAGGTGGTCCTCCTCTGAAAACCGTGTCATTTTATGCATGCATGCATACGAAGTAAAACACAAGGCAAGATCACAGCAGCTGCAGAGAAAAAGTAGAAACATGGTTTGTATGAATGAAATGAATTGGAAATGAAGGAAGTTTTTGAGGGAGAAAAAAGGAACAACTGGTGATGAGCTCGACTTTTTTTGGTGAGTGTCAAGTAAAGTTTAAGTTGTAAGAAGGAAATAGAATTATATGCAAGTACGCGTCGTGCTGTCTGCCTAGTACCTAAGAAGAAAATGAAGGGGTTTTTAAAAATCAAGCAACAGGTTAAAAAAATCAAAAGAATTTAGTGTTGTCTTGTGATAAGGATGATTATGACGAACAAGTGAGCAAATGATTTACAGCCTCTCCCTTACTTTTTCATTTCTTCCAAAAAAGAACAAAGTTGGCCATATTACTGGCTATTTTATGCCGGGTTGGTATATTCATAATAATAATGCTAATGCGGCAGCAATCATAAATCACTTGTTTAAAAAGTGAGCAGTCTCACAGTCGTCAGTCACCGAAATAAGCTTTATTTTTGTAAAGGGAACAAACAAAGTTAGTTAGCTAGTCAGTAAACATATATCATTGTTCCTAACACTTTGATACGATATTTAAAAAAAATGACGAATGCCAGTGTGGTACACCTTCTGAGACACATTGTGGCAAGTGATGACAAATTCGTTCCAGTTACACTCAATTGCCGCTGACCTCACCGTTTTCTACAGACAGTTATGCGTACAGTTTAACATTTAAAGTTCCCTTGATTTATGTGAAATGCTTTTCTGTTTTAGTTACTTCTCTTAGTTCTCTTAAGGTTTATGGTAAGACCAAAGTTTAAAGTGATTTCAATTAAATTAAATAAAAGCACAAAGGATATCATTTTGATACTTAAAATTCTAGAATTTAATTTTTTTTTAAACTTTCACTGCAAGTGATCTCCTAAACTAAATTATGTGATGTGTACAAATTTCCACTTGAAATTTGCCACTCTAATAAATAAATACATTATTGCAAATTAACTGCACATAAACAATTATCGTAACACGCAACCGTACAAAAAAAAGAAAATTTCTTCTCATGTCACCAGCAACTCGTCATCATTTTTTTGTTGATAATTTGTTTCCAGCTTTATGAGTACAAAAGCATACTACATTCAAGATTAAACTTGGTGACTGTGCGCTTTGAGACAGTGAAGCAAGGCAGCAGTATAAAGCAGGCAGGTAAAAATAACAGAAGCATGACACATTGTTATTAGTATTATTTGCCATTTCCTCTCTCTCTCGCTCTCCCTCTTTGTTGTAAATTGTAAATGTCTCACGTGGTGGTACAGTCTTTGCGTGAATTATGATGGAAACATTTTTAAACCCCTGCGTTTGCAAAGCTAGATGTAATACCTATGTAGCTATCATACTATGTTATGATTCTTTAACAACAACAAGCAAATAATCGTTTCGCACGACAAAGTATACGAAATAAAATTTTCTATTAACCTTTATTACAAACCACAGCCAAATTTAAGGAATTTACTACCACACCACCAACAAATATAAGTGCATACCGACGACATAGCCGTATAATAGTCAAACATTAAAAAAGATGATATGTTGTTGACGATAATGATGATTGCTATTATTACAACTATTAGCTGAGGTAGATAATTATACGATGAGATGATGACGATGACAGTAACCAGATGGGTTGACTAATTGCTTTTTAAAAGAAAATTAGCAAAGGCAACTATCTACACATGAGACCATTGTGGAAAGGGGTGCTCCTTGAGAGAATGTCATCATAGCATGCATGCAAAACCAAAGAAAGCAAAAACTACACATGATGTTTAATGCATGAGAGAAACTATACTGCTGTGAAGTTATTTATTTTTATTTTTTGGAAATGCTTTGCTTACCGTTGTATTCTATTTAACGTAACGTCTTGTAAAGCAAATTGCAAGGCAATTAATGTTTCTCATGCGAGTACTGTCACTGTCGCCGTCTCCGCAGTCCATTTCTATTTCTGTGAGACCTGCCATTTTTGCCCTTAATGCCAAACCAACAAGCACAAAATTAGTACTACTACCGCAGTTATTTATTGCACTGTGTGTTTGAATGCATTTTAAATGGAGAGTGAAATGAAAAACCAAAGCATTTAACGAACCAGAATCAACAAAGTTGACGATGATGAGAATGATCTCGTGTGTTCCGCAGCACAAAAGTAAAAATAACAATAATCATGTCTCTCAAGTGTACAAAACGACAAATAAGCAAGTCTCCTCCTAAGTTTCTATTTTTCCAAAATCAAAATTCATCTTCCAAAACAAATTTTTACACATTTCGACATAGCGTATGATATTAATTAACTACGATCCCACGTGTGTGTGTATTTGCTTTTATGCATGAACCACCCCATTATTGCAACCAGTCACTCAAGTTATATTTTTATTGTTATCATTACTGCAAATAAGAGATTATCCACACGTTACACATTAGGGTATACGTTTGTCGTGTGTGCTCGTGTTGCATCTTTTTTTTGTGACACATGAAGAAATTGACAATGATTATGCACCTTATATTCTCCACTTGGTTTTGTTACTACAAATAGTAATTTTCGTCAAATCCATTTCATGTGACAAACAATTACAAAAAAAGTTAACAAAGTGGAGTGGATTGGCGTGGAGTATGGAGAAGGAGAAAAGAAAAAAGGGAAGATGATGATCATGTAGCATATAAGCGGAAAACTCACTTTCACAACAATAAGTGCAAATAGCACTATACTACCATTGCATTGCATACAAAAACGAACATAGTGCACACTGCACACATACCTTAGTTGCGTCTTCACAAACATGACATTATAATTTTTGCTGTATTTTATTATTTTAGCGTGATTTATGCGTAATTCACACAGTGAAGACATATTGTCATTTTGTCATCCTCCTTGTTTGTCATTTTATAATAGACTAAAAATAATAAATGTGACTTGTTTCGGTGATGATGGTGGTGTGGTGATAAAACGTAATTTAAAGGCGTAGGTGGTTACAGGTAAGTTGCAAGTATACCTACCTGGCTATTTTATAAGCACATTACTTTGTATAAATTCGAGTTTTCGATTTCTAGTTTATTCCTCTTACAATATTTTCGTGTCTACTTAGTCGATACAAATCTCAATTAACACAATATAATAATAATTCTGTCGACAGTCATCATCAGCATCGTCGTCGTTGTCACAATAGTTTGTAATCACGATGATGATCATTTTGTCGTCTGACTGCTTGATGTGGTGATGTTCTAAAAATGTAAAAGTTATTTTGCATTTTTTTAAAAGATTGACTCAAACTGACTCTCATGCAAGGAGAAGGGTTGATAGTTCAAGTAAAGTTAGTCTTATAGAGAACTTTTTTTGCCTTGTCACTTGTCTCATTAAGAAATGATATACAGCGGTGCGGTGATGAGGATGATGTGAAGATGACAATAATTATTCTTGCTTGGGGGCATCACAAAGAAACATAGAGAGGGAGGAAGTGACATTTTTAAATCAGCCAAACGGAACAATGAGCATATTTATTTCTCGCAAGAAAAAATAGTGACAGTAAGAAATTATAGATGAAAATCGACATAAAAACCTGTACGCCTTATATTTTTGCTTGAAGCATTGCATTCCACATACATTTTTATTGACCGTATGTGTGCAATACTAATTGTGAATACTTTAAGATAAGCTAACAAGAAAATTATTATGCCCGTATTTGCTTCACTATCGTGGATAATAGTCGTGGTAATGACCAATTTTCTATAAAAAAAAACTTCAAGCTAATGTGCACGGCTCGCAATGTGCAAGCTAATATGATGGTCGATTTGCCCCACCAAACGAATTAATTACCGTTTTGCAAAACGTAACTCTCAGTAATGTGGCGTTGCTGTTTTGTAGGGATCTAAGTGAAGGGCTGCCGACTATTAAGGATCTCCCATCGAGAATGGAGAGGGCTGCCTAACCCTCGCCACCGAAGAAAAAAAACATGATTTACACGCAAACGTAACGGAAAACAGGTCAACTGATCAGATAAGAAGATTAAGCAAAAATATTAGTAAGAAAGGGCTGCGTCCACGAAGATTAAAATATTAATATTTTCGCTTTTTGGCTACTAATGTTCTTGACATAGGATATATGCATGCTTGCACTGCTGCTGTCTGTGTGCAATGTATGGCTGCAAATAAATGGATAACAGATAAAAGATGGACTTTTTCACTATGAATATATAGAGTAAAGTATGTATGATGTGCAAAGATTAAAAAAAAGTTATAAGGGGAGAGATACGATAAGAGTTTAGTTCCTTGAGATGATAAAATAAGTTTAAGAAAAAAAATGCATGCCACGCAGCCACCACCACCACGGCTGTAAAATTTTTGTGTCCTGCCAAGTGATGAGGTCAAGTTTATATCTCATCTCTCATCGTACGCATCCACAAAGGTATTTATCTTTTATACGCATACAGAGAATCTCAAACCGTTGTCGTGTGTAAAATACGATGAAGTAAGTGAATTACACACTTGAGCTGCTTCAAAAGTAAAAATTTGTACGAATAATAAGAAACCCAGAGCAGGTTAAAAAAATATATGTATGTAGTTTTTTATGCATGTTTGTTACTGTAGTGTTTTTTTTGGTGTTTCAAAAAGGTAGCCGGTAGCAAGCCCCCCATCTACAGAACATGTCCCTGTTGTCTTTTTTCTAAGTCGTAAGTTTACTGTTTGTGTAGCTTTCCGA
>JAQIWN010005292.1:0-10068 GCA_034699025.1 Entomobrya cf. arborea Gr-Col-00668 | reverse complement strand
TTTTTAGTATTTGTAAAATTAACGAAAATTGAGTATTTTTATGACAACATATCATGAAAAAGCTGGCCATTTTAAAGTAAGCACATTTATACACCAGAAGAACAAAGGATAGTCGATGTCAATTGTGGCTTCATGTTAAGAAAAGCAGACAGCTTATTATTGTCGATAAGAAGCTTTGCCATTAGTCTTTACAATATACTTTTATTCAAGACGTGAGAAAAAGCACTTGTCTACTATTGAATAATATCGATTAATGCTTTGCTAAGCATACTTACCAACCATGTTATTTCAGTTCAAGCTGACAAGAGTTAAATGAACATGTTTTATTGAACTGTAAGCAAGCATTATTTCTTAGCATGTTGAACTTGTCATTACATTGACATTGACCACGAGTGATATTGATCGAAGAATCGATATTTTTCTCACAAATATTTTTCTTGTCAGCATAACAACAGGTCTTTATTTTTTGGTGACGAAAATGTAAAATAAGCTTACTGCGTAAATAAAATAAAAAATATGGAAACTGACATGGTTTCCGTGTCTGACCCAAAGCCAGATTATCGAACTATTAAAGTTGAGGGGACCGTTCCAGAATCTGACTTTAGCCCTTATTATAAATGGAGATTCGAGTCGGAGATTATTTCATACATTGATCTGGTAAGCTTTAAAATATTTTCTAAAATCGTAAATATTAATTTGGTTAGTAAAAACTTTTATGTGTTTTATTTGCAGGCATTTGGATCATTGAATATAATGGGTGGTCTTATAGTTACGACATGCATGATATACGTGACAGTAAACATGAAAAGGGGGTATTTGGACAAGGAAATTCAAGACTCGTTTCCGGGTCTTGAACCGGACAACGAAAATGGTAAACAATATTTTGAGTTAATTATTCCTGGAAAATGTTTTAATTGTTTTTGTGCTTTTCAGTGTACCTTGGAACCATATTTGCGGAAACTTTTGCATGGCTAGTTGTGTCTCTTGTTCACATGTGGGCAGCAAACGTTCTACGTATTGGGACGACATTCAAAGTGAGTGAAAAAATTTTAATAGTAAGTTAAATACTTGAACCCTATTTCTCATTAGTATTTCTATTTTAGACACTTAAACCATACGAAAGAGCAAAGAAGTGTGCAGTCTGGAGAAATCTTTCTATAGCAATTCTCCTGCTGACCTGTGCAATTTTCGCGGGACATTTCTATTCCCATTATCTATTCTGGATTTGGGTCAAAGTTCGAATTGTTTTCATTGTGATTGTATGTGTACATATTCGGGAGATTAAGCAGCAGTCAAATGAAAAGAAAGAGAAATATATGACCACACAAGAGCAAATTCTAAACCAACAACAAGGAACCTAATTTAACATGGCGACGTATTATGCATACAAATATATATATTCTCAAAAAGTAAGTTTTTCCAAAGTTATTTATTTGCTTTTCGTAGTACCCATGTGACATTTTGCTAGACAACTTAATCAAATATTTTCTTTTTCGCCAAATAAGTTTAAAAATTACTACATCTCAAATATAATTGTATTCATTTCTTTGTATTTTGAGGTTAACATGCTTGTTTAGGATTTAGCAATAGCTGGATGGTTTGTTTGCTTAAATTATAAATCAGTAGATTTTAGAACTAAGTATCCCATTTGTATAAAAATAATAATTACACTTTAAGAAAACAACTTTTATAGAATAGCCGAAAAACTAGAACATTTTCGTAACATGTTTTTGAAGGAATATTACAACACAACATGTGCTCTTATAACACAGTACTTTTATCAAATTTATGCATTCATAACTGGAAAACTACCTTGGAAAATACTTTTTTAGTTATCTTATCAAACTTCTGTTGAGGCATAATTTATTTTGCTATATATAATTCGTACGATGAATATATAATGATCAAAAATATTAGATAGTAATTCTATATGTTTTTTCACTTGTTTATTTATACACTGCTTTCTCAAATAAATACTGTTTATAAATTAGCTTTTCTGATATCAGAGCTTTCACATAAAGAAATTTAAATACGTAATTTACTTGATGAATAAATTAGAATTCAAATGATTTATATTGTTAGCCGTACACTAGTTTCTTCAACAGCAGTTATTAAAATGTTTCATAAGATAATTAATTTCTAACTGTTTTGAGTTAAATTGCCGTTACCTTTTCTTAGTTTATACGACAATTACTTGTAGTTTTCCAAAGGATTTCATTTATTTTCAGACAAGTCGTATAATTGTTAAGAACCCAAAATTTCTGTATTAAATAAATTTGACTTGGCATGTAAGTTCGAACATTTAGTCTCAAAATATTGACACAACGTGAAGTGTTAGAGTATAAATGTGAAGCAAAGTATCAAAATACAGAGATAGATAGATTTTTTGTTTTCTTTTTCACTGTTTTAATAAATCAAAGAAAGAAACAGGACAAAATGTTAGTCAACTCTGGTCTTATACATGAAATTGAAGCTTGTACTAACTCCCTGAACTGGTTGAATCTATCCTTCCCGCTGAAAATATTTAAATGTAAAGATAGCCAATCTGAAATAACTATGTTTAAGTTTAAGGTTATCTCCGACTTTCAATTTAAGAGTTGGAGGTTCCTTTCGTTAAACCATGTAATTGTTTTAGTTCTGCTATTACTCAACTTAATATTTTACAAAAATCTAAAAATGTTCCAGGTTGTTGTGAAGTTGTTTTTCATTGCGTCGTTCATTTGTACCATGCTTTGCTTATATAACCAACATACTTTTTCGGGTGACATAAGCAACTTTTTAAACAGTGTTATAAATTTCGAGTATGTTTACGACTATGAAAATGCTTTAAAGATAAATGAAAATTGTTACGAAAGAAAAGTTTGTAAGTTAATGTTATGCCTCCTAGAGTTGGGCTCATTTTTCTACAGTTTCTGTTGTCTTATGGCGCCCACATTACCATGGAATTTGATTGGGTTTTTACACCCTTACATTCATAATGAAGGGTTTTTATTAGAAATTTGTTTCCGAGTGACTTGTTTCTATGTTAACTATCCACTAATTTACATTATCTCAATTTGCATTAAATACAACGTTGCCCTAAGCTTACAAGGCTCATTGTATTCAATATATAGTGCTCTAAAGATTTACAACAGGTAAAAAATAAATCTCGAATGTATTTTTAAGTTATTATACAGCATTATAATTTTGTTACTTTTATTTACAGAAAAATAATATTAGCTAATTCACTTGACGACATCCAAGCAGCTCTTAAGATTTATCAGGAACTTCAAATTATAACAATTGTCTATAACAACATACATCGTCCTATAATAATACCAGCGTTTATTTTAGTATCAATGTTGGTAATATGTGTACCAATATTTGTTTTAATGTCTTATTTCGAAGATGTTGGTGTATTCACCCGAGTATTATTTACAATAGGCCCAATTTTTGGTGTACTTATATTATTTTGCTGTTTACGATATCCAATTTTAATTGTCAGTAAAAGTGTTAAGTCATTAAATGAAACAAATTTGCGTTTAGTTTTAACTCAAAGAATTCAAAACGACAAAATTTCTAGAAAAATTGTTCAGTGCTCCTTGAAAAGTTTAAACACAGTTAGAATAGCTTATATTCGAAGCAGCTATTTTCATACGAATACACCTTTGATGCTTCTTAATTTATCGATTAGGCTAGCTATACGACTAACACTAGTTAAACGACAACATTGATGATTACCATACATATACTAAGTTAATACTCTAAATTTACTGCTCTTACATTTAAATACGAAAACAAGTTGCACAACATAATATTGATTCAATTAGTTTCTATTTTCTTAAAGTAAGCAAAGCCTTACATCTTTAAACTATTACAATTTTTACGGAAACAATTTGCGTCAACCTTCCGGGAAGAAATACATTACCATGTCACAACAAAATTTATTTACAACTCTTCTGAAACTTTTTTATTACCTAACTTTCAAACTAATCACTATTACAACCAACTTTGTTCCACGAACACAAGTTTTTACTTTATTTTATCCATAAATATTTCCCAATCTGTAAAACAAATAACCAAAATGTTATGTGACACAAATAGCATAATAGTAAAGGTGCTATAACAATCCATTTTAGTCGACTCCAATGACAGAATAGAACGAAGTTACAAAATACAAGTAACACACAGAAAAGCAAGTGAAATAAAGATACAATGGACCCACAAACCATAATGCCAAAGTATCGGGGATGTTTTCTGGAATTTATGCAAATATTTATCAAAGGTAATTTAAAAAGGTAAACCATTTAAGAAGTGTATGGTTTTATTTATTTTAATCGATCATTTTTCATCAAATTTCGATCAGTAATGTATTTATGGCTTATGTGTAAAATAAATTTGTCTCGCATGTTCATTCAATCCCTATTATTTGGTCTAAATCACAATATTACTTTTAACTAAAGAAAATTATCCAAGTCGACAACTTTTACATAAGTAATTAAAGCTCTAAACGTATTCCGACTAACACTACGAAAAAACATTAGCGTTGAAACAGGCCGAATAAAGTATCGGTTCCCATCACCTAAACTAAACGGTGTACATGACAGGGCAACTCTTTTCATATACTTATATTCTCTCTTTGTTCGCCAATGATGACGACCCCATGTCTGTATAGTCTCCGCGCTCCATTTATATTGCAACCCTGCCAAACTCAGAACAATGGCCCAACCAATAAACAAAAAGGATCCAGCAAACAACATACACGCTTTAATTATAGTATCCGAAATGCTCCATTGGTAAACTAGTGTTACCACTGCAAACAAAATTACTTCTATAATAAAAATTTGAATATACATCAAAACAAATCCTATACTTAAGTTAACGACTTTAACTATAATTTCAAGTGACCTCCATGTTGTAACCAGGTTATGAGTACTGGTCCTTAAAGTAGAACATGTTCTATATTTTAGTACTCCCATTCGTGTTTCATGTCTTATTATTGGAAGAAGATAGCCAAAGAAAATTATTCCATTGAAACCATGTAGACCAATCACAGCACCAAAACCAACAGCAAAATATGCTTGCCAGGTTGCTCCGATTAAGTATATCGGCCAAGTAATTAGGCGTTTCTCAACTCGAAATAAAACGTACGGAGACGCCGTTGGCCTTAAATACGAATGAATTGCTATAAAACTAGTTAACGTGAAACTACCACAGACTGTCGACAATATAAAAAGTTCAAGAATTCGATTATATTTTACACTCCTTCGAAAATCGTGTACACGCATAAATTTTTCGTTAAAGTCTGGTAAAAATTTGTAGAGCGCATTGAACATCTGGCAAACTTCATCAGCCTTTATGCAATTAGGTCCGATAATTAACGTAGCACAACAGCATCCTACTTGAATAACCATTGTGAAATTAAACTTTTTTAGTTCTTTGCTGCAGTATAGCAAATATAGATGATTTGGTAGTGCGATAGTAGCGTAACCAAGCCACCAAGCCCATATGACGACCACTCGACAGCGATCTCCCAAATGAATGTACAGCTTCCCTTCTTTTCTGTTTATTCGAAACGGCGCCACACAAAACAAATTTGTGATGAAAATTAAACGCCGAAAACATTTTGCCATAAAGTTGGTATACATTTTTAAAAATTAGATTCACTTTATACAGTAAAATGAAAAATATTTTATCAGAAACAAGGGTTTACAGAATGAAAAAAATTGAGCGTGAAACTGTTTGCGTCGAACGTTGATTAGCCAGAACATAAACTGTGTCCGTAGAAGGTCAAACAGTATAAATATAGAAGATAGGAAAAGTTCAAAACAGTTTTAGCATTCAATTCAAAGTTCTCAGTTAAAATCACTATTTGAAACAATTAAAATTAAATACTTTTATAATCTTCTGATAAAATATTAAAGATGTTTAATGATACTTGGACCTAATAGTCATAAAATAGTAGAAATCAAGTGATATATCTGATAACGTCACATGCTTTGTCCTTACACAGACACAATTTTAAAAACCTCCCTTTTATCATTATCACTAATCAAAAACTTTTATTTCTGCAAATTGTCCAGCAGCAAGGCCATATCTACAATATTGGCTCCATTAACGATAAAGTGTTCGATCAATATTTTATAATAGCTAATTTCGATTATCTAAAATAATTCTCAATAACCCAGCTCATTTAATGCAATGCTTATTATTTCTTGAAAATTAAGCTAATTGTCCAATTGAAAATTTTTTGTGCCAATTTAATTTAAACTAAATTTTGTAATAAGCAAGGTCAAAATCAAGTTTTTCATTAGCCATAATTATAAAAATTATCAATAAAGCATTTTCATTTGTATATTTCACTTTAATTTAATGACATCATTCATTTTACAGAAGTAAAAATTCGTTAGCTTTACTTTATTTAGGATTATTTTAATTCATTTCTTTTATTCTAAACCAAGGTTTAAAGTTATGTATTGATTAAATATTTATTTTCTCAAAGTTAGCAAAGCTTTACAGGTATAAACTATCATGATCTTCACGTACACAAACTGCGTCATTCGTCCAATAACAAAAACATTACCATGCCTCAGTAAAATTAATCTACAGCTCTTTTGAAACTTTCTCATTATCTTACTCTCAAACCTGCTTGCATTAAAACCCACTTTACTCCAGGAATCGAAAATTTTATTTCCCTTTACCCACAAGTATTTTCCAATTTGTAAAATGAACATCCAAAATATAACGCAACATATGTAGCCTAATAGCAAGATTGCCTTTACAAGCCATTGTAAACGATCCCAATAACGAAATAAAACGTAATTACTAAACACCGGAAGTATACATAGCATTAAGTGAAATACGGTAATTAAGGGTCCCATGAAGCATAACGCTTGTTCTTGCAAAATTTGTAAGCTTCTATACAAATAAGCTAGATTATTAGGTTGTCGAAATAATTCACTTGTTCGATAATGTGTACTAGGACCTAATCGAAATTCGCTAATGATATACAATGTCAAATAAAATAAGTATACCATTCCTCCTCCTGCACTTAGCATCATAGAAAATACAATTACAAGAAGTAAGTACGCCTGTGGTATTACGGATAAAATTCCCAGAGGAAAATATGAATAATATGCTTGAGGAATTAATTGCCCAACAAATATAGCTTCCCTGGGATCATACAAACAAAACAATGTTGACAGGGCAAAAAATCCAAGACACACTAAAATAAATATGAAATATATTCCATCGATACACAAACTTAAAATATCTGTGTTTGAGTTGTATCCGGGCATGTATATTTCTGCAAACAAAATCGAAAGATTTTAAATCATTGCAACTTTTTTAATTCTGTCTCAAATTGATGTGTATACCTTGTATGTGGCGAAAAAGTCCAAATGCAGCATTTGCAAAAAGAATAAGGTCTTCGAGATAGTACTGAGAAATGAAGTATATTAGCAGCATCATTAATATTCCAAATGTAAATAGAACTTTTAACAGCAAATCATTGATATTTCCATTAATATACGCTTTTGCTAATACTGAAAAGCATGCTAAGAGCGCAAAAACACACAAAATGTAGTTTGTATAAATTTTTCTTTGAAGCTTCAAATTGCGACCATGAGAGGCTTTAAATAAAACTGGGTCAAATGTGAAAGCAAAGGAACCTAAAATGTTTCCAGCTTTTGCTACAGTGGCAAAAAGTATGAAAAAGCGCTTGCTAAGCATTTTGAATACAGAACGAAAAAAGATATAGTTCCTCGAGGTTACCCAAATTACTACTGGAAAAATTTTTGGTCATAAAAATTTATTATTATTTTTGGAACTACGCTAAAAGTTTAAATATTTTATTTTTTGAAGTTTGATATTTTTCAAGCTCCATGAAAACATGTTTTCAACAAAATATAATGGCAAAAAATAAATAGTTCGTAATATGGTAACGCCATCTATTCAAATCTTTCAATATTTTCGAACTTCAGGTCAGCAAATGATCTACTAGTTTTGGTAGAGGTCATTTCTTTAATATATTTATTCTTTGGTTTAATTCCTACAATTTATTGGTTAAGGCAGTCGACTCGGTTGTCTTTGTGATACTTACTTTTGAAAACAGTTTATATAAATAAATGTTTTGTTTATATAAAGTTTTTCACAATTTATGTGCTGCTGCCATTTCCAATTTGTATCGATTAATTTGTTTTGAGCAGGTTAAGTGTAGCTACGATTGTAGAAAATAAACAAGTGTTTTAAACATGTCTTAATTTTAAATTAAAACTATTGTATGACAGTTACATTTTTCAATAAGTAGTCAGTTAAAATGGAAATTGTAAACTATATTACTAAGGAACAGCTAAATCATTAAAACATATTTTGTTATTAATTTTTTTATTCTTGTGAATAAGTACCATTTTCAACAGTCCGATTATTTTGTCTGCTGATTTAATTCTCCTGACATGCCTGACTACTCTTTACAGTTAAATATAATTGCCAAGTTGTGAAATAAAGCGAAGTGGGATCAAAGCAATTGCGTTAATCATACGAAAATATGACTGGCGCCGGGTTAACTTCATATCCAAAGAAATTATATTTGTTTACTTTAACTTTAATGCCTAGTATAAAATAATTAGAAAATATTGACCTTTACAAATTTATTTTCCTAGAGTAAGCAAAGCTTTACAAGTATACACAGTTACAACTTTTAAATAAACAAACTGTGTCGTTCTCCCTAGAACCAATACATTTCCATGTCTTAACAATACCAATCTACAGCTTTTCTGAAACTTTTTCATAACTTTATTCTCAAACTTATTAACAGTAAATCCAAATCTTGTCCATGAATCAAAGTTTTTATTACCTCTAATCCACAAGTATTTTCCAATTTGTAAAACAAACATCCAAAATACCATTGAAAATATATGGCCCATAAGCAAAGGTGCTCTAACAATCCATTTGAGTTGATCCCAATAACAAAATAGAACGTAATTACTAAGAACTGGTATTACACAAAGCAATGAGTGAAATAAAGTGATAAAAGGACCCATAAAGCATAAAGCTTGTTCTTGTAAAATTTGGACACTTCTATACAAATAAACTAGGTTACTCGTTTGTCTAAACGATTCATGTGTTTTATAATGCTGCTTTGAATTCAACTCGAATTCCTTAACAATTATAATAGTTAAATAGTATAAGTATACCATTGCCCCACCACAGGTTAGAATGATAGACAGTTCAAATACAATAAGCATGTAACCTTGTACCATTACCGTTAAAATTCCGAGAGGAAAATACAAGTAATATTTTTGAGGAATTAGCTGTCCTATAAAAATTGATTCTCTTGGATAAAACAAACAATAAAATATTATTGATGCAAAAAATACGTCGCACACTAAAATAAATACATAAAACATTCCATCAATGAACAGGTTTAAGATATCTGTGCTGGAGTTGAATCCCTGCATATATACATCTATAAATAAATGGACCATTCATGAAACAAAAATTAAAATTAATGATAAATATGAATTTTTATTCTAACCTTGCAAGTGACGAAATAGTCGAAAGGCCGCATTTGTAAAAATTATCAAATCATCCAAGTAGTACTGGACAATAAAGTATGTAAGTAACATTGAAATTAATCCAACAGAAATTAAAACTTTTAAGATCAAATTGTCGATGTTCCCGTATGCATACTCGTTCAGAATTATTGTGAAACAACTGACAACATAAATAACGCTCAAGACTTGGTTGAGGAAAATTTTATTTTCAAGTTTTTTATTTGATTTACGGGAAGCTTTAATTAAAAGCGGGTCAAATGTAAAAGCAAATGACCCTAGGAAGTTCCCGGCTTTTGTTATTCGAGAGAAAAGTTTAAGAAAGCGATTGCTAATCATTTTGAATGAGAGTACATAACACACTAGATGTACTGAGCTAAAGCCAAACTAAATTACTTTTAGTTTTGTTGTTGCATTTTGTTGCTTGGAGCATATTTTCAACAAAGTATAAAAACAAAACGTTTAAATTGTTTTTTGAGATTTTTATCAAAAAACAACGATTCTATCACAATTTTATTCAAATACGTAGTGATTGAAG
>JAQIWN010005291.1:0-10069 GCA_034699025.1 Entomobrya cf. arborea Gr-Col-00668 | reverse complement strand
AATACAGAAACTTGCCATTTTTTTCTCTTGTTCTTGTTGTTTTACTAATGCAATGATGTGCTGATTCTTACTGGATCTCTGTGTCTTGTTCTCGTACGTGGAATGGGATCGAATTTAGCTCGCAAAAACGTAAACGAGTTTATATTTTATTGAGAAAAGGAAGGAAGCTAGCAAAAAATAGTGTTTTCTCGCAATTGGACATACTCGTTTTTACTAACATACTTTCATTTCGCCCTTTAAAAGCATTTGATAAATAGAAAGTCCCGAGTTGTATATAAGAAAGAGGCTGATAACTGGAATATAGATTCAAAGACGTTGTTACGATTAGAGGCTACATTTCTATATACTGTTCTTCCGGAAGAAAATAAAAAGGATGGTATTGCATTGTAGGCTAGTAAGTACATAAGCAGAGATAGTTGGCACTACATGATGTCAATACGAAATTACTAAAAAGAAAATAAAATACACAAAAAAGAGTCGAAAATTTACTGAAGGATGTATGTATGTATTATGTGTACGTGTGTACAATGAGGGAAAATGAGAAAAGTGGAAGTTCAAAGAACAGTTTTTTTGTTAACTTTATTGTAAAGAAACTCTGTTAAAAACTTGGTACATGAAACCTCCCCAGATAATTTTAGCGAGCAAAGTACAATGATGATTTGATCGCGGCAATGATGCCGACAATGATTATAATTTTATTTATTTTTTCTTAATAATTTAATTTGTAAAAGTTGATTCCTAGAATGTTACCACTTGTGAGTTGACCTTTTACAGACCTTTGGCATTTACATTGGCAAATGTCGAATGTACCCAAATCGAATTTGTATATAGCTAAATGTTAGTTTTAGCCATGAAAGAGTTTCAGTATACTGCCCAATTCTGAATGCGGCTACAGAAATGAAAAACTTTTGTCAACGTGTACACACTCACGGAGAACAATTCAATAAAATAATTGAAGTATCAAGACAAGAGGATATAGATGAAATATAAAGAAACAATGCTAATATAAAGAATCAGCAAGGAGTCCGCACAGCAGCAAATCAATTTACGTATTATTTTTTTTAAAGATGATCGACAAAAGTTTGTATTTAGGACACTAGGGGATTACGGATTGAGAATAGAAGCTAGATAGAAGCTAGTCTATAGAAGCTACACGAAATTTTAGATTCACGTTGTGTGATGGTGATTGTAGAGGTATTTAGTTAGTTGAAGGAACGAATTGTATTACGTATACGTAACTGACCAGGAGTAATGGTAAAATATCAAGAATAAATTATTCTGGACAACTGTTTCACATTCTAGAAGATCTGCCATCATTTTTAAGCGAACAAATCTTGATCCTTTGTAGCTTTGAACTATCCAAAATCGGCGATAATATTTACAAGTGCATGTGGCATCGTACTAAGGAGCCACGTTAATGATTATATGGATATTAGTCAACAATATATCTACTTGACTTGTGGTAAATGAGGTATGATGCTGTAATGTTTTATGGTCTCACAACAGCATAACTAACGATAGCAAAAAACAATCGCATCCAAGCCAAACCATGATGATAAATGTAGTAATGTGTATGCATCTGCATTTGATTTGTCGTGAGTATCATATCATGGCATTATTAGTTTCTTCACAAATAAATAGTGTTTTCTTTCTGTTTAAATCTTTGGAAGTGCCTTCTTTTCTCTGAAGCGGTTGTGGTGCCTTGACAAATTGTTATCGTATTCATCCTGATAAATTTATTACGTTTCGGTTCCTTTAATGATTTTAAATGGGTTTTATAATCACAATGTTAATGGTGTGTATGAAATGAACATGTACATATTTCAGATTTCAATTGCAGTTACCAGCTATATTACAACTGTAAAGGATTAACAGCGAGTCATTAGCATCATCGTATAAATATAAAGCACGTGTTAAAGGTTACATACGTATTATTTTTTATGGCCATTTAAAACATTAGGTCTTTTGATTTCTTCCGTTGATGCGTCTTCATTTCAATCCAGGTATCGGTATCATCATTGAAAAATCTCTTACCCGTCATCAAATAATCATCAGTAAAGTAACATGATGATTTTCTCTTTTTCCATACCGCAATAATATTACCAGTAGCACAGAAGCAAAAAGTGGTAAATTGATGAGTAATAATAGAAAAAAAGGCTTTTACTATGTCATCAATATATCAATTGTCCAGTGCACAGTGCGTCATTATAGATTACTTTTGATGGGCACATGGGACTGAGGTAATGTTAACATATATAGTGTGTAGTCTAACAGCCCTATATCATCGTTATAAATTAATCTACCAACAAAAAAGGCAACTTTCTGCAAGTCATCCTCCCATTTTCTCCTTGTAAGTTGCACCATGGTCTTTGCATCGAGTCATCGTGAATTTTATTTTAAGTGTGATTACATGTTCAATGACTAATTTCGCCTGGGAGCTATACACTAATTCAAAGAACACGGCAAAGCACTCCCATCTCTATAATAAGAAAGCTAGATTTTCTATAAACTGACTCGCTGACTTCATGTTTGCCTTGAGTTTTTTGCTCGTATGTTTAATAGCACACTGATATATCCTACCTTCAATCAAATTATTTTACAGCTCTTGTTTCTTTCCTATCTTTCATTTTTCCATTACTCATCATTAATGATTAACTACAGTTATTGTTACCATTAAAGCACGAAAGAAAAGTCACACGACATATGATCGTCAAAAATAAATTAACTAAGTATAGCGGGAAATTTCCATCAAAAATATTAAATAGTTAATGTGAGAGCAATAAAAATAATCATGATGATAATGCAAAGATTCATTTTTTCCTTCTCTCAACTAGAAGGAAATGTATTATTAAACAATAATGTAAACTGATGAACTTAATTTTGAATAGATGACTTTGTGAAAAATTGTCCACTGCATGCTGACATTATATTTCATTGTATCTTCAAATATGACATATGTTCAATATGCAGGTAACATGAAACAACTCCTACCGCTGCGCTTCTGTTTTACTATTCACACATTAATGGTACTATCATCACGAAACTAAAAATTTTAAAATTGTACTGCTGTTTTATGACTCTACAGTAGGGTAGGGACAAACAAACAACGTGAATAAAAGCCACCGCATAGATGTCCACCCCTTTTCACTATTCCCTGTATCTTCACATTAAGTATAATTTTACAATGAACAATCAACTATTGCCACAAACAAGGGCCAATTTCCTTCTTTATAATGCAAGTAATCTAAGCTTGTAATTTATTTTTTATGTTCCTATTGCGTTTCTAACTATATTTACTCGCACGACCCGGATACAATTTTACACAGACTTTGTCATTCCATTTCAACCCACCATTTTGTATAATTTAAGGAGAGTAAACTGGCTCGGACTTCAAGATTATTAAAATGAAAATCATGCTAACTTTTTTTTACCCATACTATTATCATCTTCACGCAACACTTAAACAGGAAGGTAAAGCAGAAAAATCAACTGTCAACTGCAAACTGCAACCCCCTCACATAATTATATGATGTGGGTCGTAGTGGGTATAACACTGGGAGTAAATTGTGTGTACACAAGTGTGCTTTGTCGTGTGTGTTTATGGTTAGGCTTATCAATACTGCTGCGTTTGTAAATATCTCATTGCATCATACATATCATCATCGGATATATTATATGTAAATTATTTATGATATTCCGCTACTGGCGAAACATAAGTCATGATACAACATTATGTTTTCATAAAGAAAGATGAATATTGGAATACATCTATATTGCATGATATGATGACAAAAACATGTGCATTTACATCCTAAAGTGCACACACAGAATAATAAATATGTGTACATAAATATGGGCATGTTATAAAATAATATGCATTTATGCATCAAATTTAAAATGGAATGGTAGAAGGCGGAGGAAACATTTAAAATAACCACGTTGTGTGTGTGATGTGCATAGATTCAGATTTTAAAAGGGGAAAAATTCAATGGATGCAAATTCAGCAGAGAGATGAAAAAGGGAGGAATTTTGCTATGGGCTCTCTTCATCAGTTATCTACCTAGTTCCTCCACAAAGTTCTCTCCTTTTCCTTCCTGTTCCTCTTTTGAAAACCTCATTGTCATCTTTGTACAAACTACAAACCAAGAGAAACGTAAACTTTACTTTTTTGTGAACCAAGTTCCAATCTAAAGTACGTATACGCACATAATATTATATACATACGCACATAGAGATATAATATTTGATTATGATGATGAGCATACTTTTGCATTCACTGTGTCTGAGCCTCATTGTTTGTTGGACAAAGTCTGATTACGAGTTTGACTGCAAGCCTGCAGGGGTTGTACTGTGCCACCACTTCCACGGAGCACAGCACATTCCTCGTAACCCCTTCGCACTCTGCAACCGTCGTCCTATTCAATTTCCCATTGATTATCATAACTCAAAACTGTTATCGGGTTATATTCAATTTATCTAACAATGATAGTGAGGACACTTTGGATTCATCTACATATTTAGTAGTACATACGCACACCATAACACACCAGATATGCCATGAACTCAGCCGCATGCCATTGTCATGTTCCATATGCCAAAGAAGAACAGAAAAACGCATGGAGAATGCCGGCATTCAATTAAAAAATATAAGCCTTCCGAGGTTTGGTTGTTTCGTTTTTTAGAAATATATGGCAAAAGATGGTAACAAGTCCCTTCCATAACCATTTTTTATCGTTCATATCCTCCATAAACCTGCTATTTTAAAAACCCCCTTTGCTTTATACAAAGCAGCAGTTAACTAGTTTCATTGAAATATATTTTTGCTTTTCATACGATTCATACAAAAACGTTAAAAAGGTTTTCAATGAAAGAATAACTTGTGGTAGGCTGAAACATCACTTTATTACGAATTCATAAATGATCCAATTCAGTTTCAATGTGTTGTAAAGATTTTTTTCCCACTTTTATTCACATTCACACAATTCATACCATAATTGGGTTGGAATTGTCAAAAGATAGGTACCAAACGTATTGTGAAGTTCTATAGACTTTTTATTAATAAAAAAGGGTATTGCTTTAAGCATTTAAGTATTTTGTGAGAGGGCTTGATTCGTCAACCCTTGGTATAGTACACATATGTGTTTTTGTTCAGATCTAGGTATTTCTTTACAACGTTTTTGTTGAATTTTTGGAAAGAATAGCGTCACGAACATGCATGTGAACATTTATTTACCACACACAACCTACTTGAATGAATACAAATTGGATGACACATTTAATTGGAATTTAAATAGTTCTTATGAATTGCCAAATAATTTAACAGAGTTTTATGGGGCATTGTTGCTCAATTAGTGTGGTATCGTAAATACTTGAAATATAAAAGTAAAGAACCACAATTCAAAAAAAGCTCACAATAGCTTTTAAATACCAAAAGAATGTATACAGGAAACAACACAATGCTTCTTCAACACAACAGCTTATGCTGGAAATGCCAGTGCGTGATCTGACAGTTGCATGCATGCGAATTTGAAAATATGGAGATAAAATTTTAATAATAATGATACGCACAATGAGCCCGCTGTATTGTTTGGCTGTAATAATAAGAACACTACAAAAGGTTCCTGTCACAAAAGATCTTGTCAAATTTCAGGGCTCACATTTGAAGCCAAGATAATATTTATGAAGTATATAAAAAACAAGGCAAGTGAACTATTTAAAATACGTTTTTGGATATGGAAATGGTGTTCGGTGTACATTTCACTGTTTGCCATTCCATAATAGTTGTCTTTCAAGAGATTCAAGAGGTCGACAATAGAATATAAATTTAATGCTAATTACTTTTTGTATAATAGACACATGTATTGTGGACGGCGCTGTTGATGATAGTCGTATTTGTTTAGGTGACATACACATCATCAAAGTGTCATGAAAAATGCAAAATGAAGTTGACAGTGATGATTTAGATGTACAATGATAGCAGTATCACAATTACTATCCGCATCCCTATGTCAAATACTTCATTCAGTATGCACACCAAGATTAGATAAAGAAATTGAGAAACGTATGTACGTCAAAGTTCACAAATGAAAGTGACAATTTCAATGATATGCATGCTGCATGCACATTTTATATCCAAACAAATATTCGGAACTTTGAATTTTTGATTTGCAGAGCACTTAAAATATTAAAGAAATTCGACTCTTCTGAAATATGAATCTAGTCATGACTTGTACGTGAGTTTTGTTTCTCAATTTTATATTTCATGCTTAGATATGAAACCCCACACTATGTAAACTTATATTTTTCAATTATCATGCAAATTTCGTTCAAAAGAAAAGGAAATTTCCTCTTTCCACTTATAACTATCACTAGCACCGCCACTACATATAGTCAAACGATAAAATAGAAAATCGTATTATTACGTTTTCTTGGGGTAAACCACAGAAAGGGAAGCGCACTTGTTCGTGTGTACAATGCTATGTCATGCCATTTCCATCTATAAAGTTTTCCCAAGTGGAAACTAGAAATTTCAATGAGGTGAGTGTATATTTGGTTGTGTGTATTTGAAGTATAAATAATTTTTCCAAGCAGCAAACGGAGAAACTTGCTTGAGCATATTTTCTTGAACTTTCACTCATGATTATTGTTTGTGTATACATAACTTGAAATTCATTTTAATATCAAATAGACAAATACAATAATACATGTAACTTCCTACCAATCCCAATCATTTTCGATAAGGGGTTGTGGTTGGTTGAATGTGAAGTTGTGTATGAAAAAAATGACAGCATAACTTTAAAACTTTTACAAAATAAAAACTTTATGTACCACCACCGAGTAATAAACATACACGCATAAGAGGAAGATGGCACACGCACTCATTCTGCATTCACAAGAGAACATCTTTCTATTCGAAACAGCAACGGAAGATCAACTTGGAAGAAAACGCTCATTGTCAGTGATGTGAATTTGGAGGCGAGTTTACAATCAGTTTTTTGGTTAAGAGCTCCTGCCAGGAGTAGTTATCAACTTTAACATCTCTCTTCCTTTACTTCTGCTCCTTGACTTTTTGGCGTTATTGTCATTTCTTATTCTGGTGACGGAAAAGGGAAAAAGTCAAAGACGTCACTTGTCATGCATGCTCGTCTGAACTTTACTTTTTTACTACTTATTTCCCCTTTTGTTATAAAATGCAAAGATATAATATTCAAAACTATCAAGAGGGGCAAAAAGGAAAGTTAGTCTATTATGCGTTAGGAAATGTGGTATTTTTTACATTTCTCCTTCATCAATATTCTACATCTGAACATTTTAAAAGAATGCTGCGGAAGTCATAGATAGCCAAAGAAGAAGCATTGATTGAAATGCATTCATCTTCTAAAGTGAAACTAAATTTTGACAGAGCCAATATATAGGTGCAGGCGATATATGGAAAATTGAAGTAATTGACTTTTGCCTTTCCGTGAAGACTTCTGCTTAAATTTTTATTCACGTCACTTGAAAGTTCAACGAATAACTTAGCAATAAACTATTTTTATGGAAGCACATACCACACATACGCATTGCATTATTGCATCCTTGAGTAGTATAAACTCGAAGTACTTATTTTACATCTCACTTTGTAGGCCGTTAATTATTAAAGGTTATAAAACTGGAGAAATTGTAAACATCACAAGGTTGTGCTTACAAATTTGGGATGAAACTCCCATAATTGTTGAACCAAAAAATATATTGTATATAATTTCTGATTGTGCAAAATATCAATAACTTAAAGTATCGAGATATTTAACGTCCGCTTCAAACAAAAGTGCCTTATTTTTCGGAGTTCTTAATATAATGCGGTAAAATTTGATAGTGATTTGAAAATAAGACTTTTCTTTCATTTTCTAATTTGTATTTCATTATGACCATTAAAAATTCAGAAGGGTGAAAATAAAAATGGGAGGCGAGCCAGAGCTTTGTGTTAAAAATGAAAAAAGGAATTCCAACATGAAACTCGACTGAGAAACAATGTAATGAATGTCGAGGAAAATGTCAAAGGAGTTTTTATTTTATATTTGAACACTTGAATGAGAAAATTTTACTCATTTGTCTTTTTTTCTTTATTCATTTCTTTCTCTAAAAAACAGTTAGTGTATGCAACATGAGAATGTTGAATGTGTCGACATAGTTTACTTGTTTTGAATGAATTCTCAGATTTGCACTTCACATGAAAGCAATGAAAAATTGACTAATTCTTTGCGTTTCCAGAGACTAAACTGTTCTTTCATTTCATTGTTTTCTCTAGACTGTAAAAGAGCTGAGGAAACATATTTACTTACAGAGTAAATTATTTAGCTGTTTGTTATAAAGTAAAATTGGGATTATTACACAGTTATATTTACTTCATTAACTAAACACACATTAACTGATACTTTATGCCCAAAATGATATAAACAGAAATAACAAAAATTATATTTGTTAGCTAGGTTGTCCTGTTGCGTTAGTTTGAGCTGTAAACTATACTAATGCAATATTTACTTGACCAATAATTCAATTACGCATATAAAATATTTTTTCTGCATTTTTTTAAAAAGAGAACCAAACAATAACAGTTTATTTTACTATATAAATTGTATTCCACAGGAACGGTTTCCTTTCTTTCTAATTTAGAAGGAAAAAACAGCCTAGTGCTGCGCCACATCGGGAGAAAGTGGAAGCAGTCAAGTTTCAGCATTTCCACTCAGATGTCAGTAACGCACCAAGAGAAAGAACGTTCCTTTGTTCATCACCATCATACTTTGTTGAGCTCTCACTTTCGCTCCCCTTTCCTCAATCATGCGTTGCAACCTAACGAATCGAGTATAGCATTCTCCCCAGGTTTTGATAACTTTCTTTGCATGAGGGTAAACTCTGTTTCCCGTTAAATATAAAACAACATTATTTGATTTTCTCACCCCCTCTATATCGATAAAGAGAAAGTAGAAAGATTCGACCTACGTAGTTTTTATCCTCTTTGAAAGATGGATACAGACATAAAACCAGATCCACACAACAAAGAAAGGTATACACTCATGTTATATAACTTTATATTTTTTACACAACTCTGTCATCCTAGTGTGTCATTTAGCTTGATTTAAAAATTCACCGTATTTTCAAGAGTGAAGAGTAAAATCTCTTGAAGATAAAACCACTTTTTTATTCACATTTATTTCGCATCAAATTGTCATCCTGTAGAAAATGTAGTGCAGCGACTGTGCAAAATTGAAAAGAATCCCAGATTTCTCAGAATCAATATTCCACTCTCGTGAGAAAAGTATTGAAAGTGACACGTATACACTTATTAAATGAAATGGCCAACATTTTAAGTTACTTATCAAGAAATTTGGAATTGAAATGGAAAGGAATTCCGGGTAGAATGATAGTGGCAAATATTGGTGTGTGACTCTCGGTACAAAAACATCTCTTGCTGGTGTCAACACATCATCAATCTTTCGTCGTTCTTTTGGGAACTCCATGAACGTGTTTGAATGAATGAATGAATGTGAGCACAGCAGGACTTCATTGAAAGAAAGCTGAAAAAAATGTCTTGACCTGAATTCCTTCCGAGATGCTGAGTGTGGGACTGTTTGACAGCATCATTATCATCACTCAGCAGTGCTGAGTAGTTGGCGGGAATTGAAATTCCACCACTACTCTACATTTTGGATTCTTAAATACATCCAAAGAGACATCAGGGATTTGAACAGAGTGTTTGGAGTTTTCACAACTTCAGGAATAGTATATGAGTAGTTCCAGTCTGTATTTTGTATTCTGTATGCGTTGTATAAGGAGGAGCATGAGAGAAAATGAGCATTGTTTTCTTCTCTAGCTCTAGATTAGATTTTATATCCGTTTATTATGCCACATGTAATAAATTTTGAGGGGGTGAGTACTCAACTGGGTTTATAGTGTACAGAAAGTGTGCCTTGAAATTGCTCTTCGAATCTGAAATTGCGAAACGTAATATGCGCTTTTCTTGCTGAGAAGATTGCTCATTAAGAGGAGATCCGATGTTGTCATGTTGTAACAAATATGTTGAGATAAATGA
>JAQIWN010005290.1:0-10071 GCA_034699025.1 Entomobrya cf. arborea Gr-Col-00668 | reverse complement strand
CCAGTCTGAAACTCATCATTCTCATTTAAATTGTGAATTGCAGCTTAATTTTCACTTTATTTTTCCCAAATCTCCCCGAAATAATGGTAATAGCAGCAATATACCTAAACAAGTTTCTCTACTCACTACACTACAGTAATTAACTTCCCAGGAGCCTGATCAACATCTTTTGTCTTAATTCTTTTTTAGCCAAAAAAAAATCCAGTTAAAATGTGCATCAGGTATTTACGTCCATTTAAAACTTTTTTTAAATCATTATTATGTAACTAGTGTAATCGACCAAAGCCAATAAGCCAACCAAAATGAAAATCAACCCAAACCCAGAGAGACAAACATGTTAATTCTCTACTTCATTTTTTATCATCATCATCATCACCATATCCATTATTCTGATAACTTCTGTCCACGTCCACATTTTTCTCATTACAGTCACCTATTCTTCTTTTGCAAAGAATGCCGGCAATAAGTTTACCTTTTGCAAAGTGGTTCCATTTTCCAGTTGTTACGTTACATCTCTCTCTCTCTATCATCTCTATTCACTAATTCTAGTGCGTAGTAGTGCGATCATGATCAAAAGTAGTAGCAATTTTTTCTCAAACGAATCATTTTAATAGATCAACTTCACTTCAACTTGTGAGATCTCATCATTCCACTCCACCACCGCCACCACCACACCACTCACTCACCTTTACATCACCACATCATTCGACGACTATACGACGACGACGATGATGATCAAAAGGGTTAAGTGAAAATGCCACTTGTTTTCTTCACAAAAGTGACTCTGGTGATTTGTGTCTACAAATCTTTCACAGAATGTAAAGCACACACATTTACATTACAAAATACAAGCAAACATTTTTAATAGCCTGTCTGTCCACTCCATTCATCCATGAAAATCTCTACATTCTCAATTTTTTTGCATTATGCACACATTACTACACATCTTATCTTCTTATCTTATTTATTTTCTGTGTATTTTTCACCCTTCCACTGTAAAACTCTAATCACGCACCCCATCCCCCATCATCAATCCCATAAAATCAGGAAATATTGGACAGGATCATCAACAAGTCCACACAAAAAAAGATATCCACACATTCTTGTCTCATTACCACTCTCATTTAAAATGATCAACAGCTTTACTTACACGTGGCTTTACTTTATTTTTTTGTCTCTCTTTTTTTTAAAACACCACTCATCTCATTTTAACTTGATCACTTTGTAAATAAGCTTTAAAACAACAAGTAAAAATGTGCGTGTTTATTTTATTTTATGTACAATTTTTTTCTTGTGGTAAAATTGTAATGTTTAATCAAATCAACAAAGTATAACAATTAGAATTCCTATAAAATTGTACAAGGACACCACCACGAACGACCACCACACAAAAATCCAACAGCCAAAAACCAAACCACAAAAAAAAACAAGATGAGTGAGCAAAAGCAAGCAACAATGATAATGATTTGGAGATAGTTTGTTATATCACTAGTTTAACAATAATAACAAGAAAAAAAAACAGTAACAATGAGCAACAAAGATGAGCTATGAGATTATATGCTATCTAGAATGTCAAATAATGAGATGCAAGAAGAAGAAGAAAAAAACAGCAAAAGACAAGTTTTAAGTATGCAGATATTTACAAGTGTCATGATAATGATTAAGATGACTACCAACAGGAGATTGAGATTCAGAAAAAAAGAAGAAATTGGACTTTCTTATTCATTATTATTGCTACATTTTTCACATATGTATTATATATCGTATTGTTATGTATTCCCCCTTTACCTGTCTGTTGTAGATCATCTCTTTTATTATCATCAAACAAGAGCAGCAGCAGTAGCGATTACACACTCAGCAGCATATCTCATCATTGATCATCCCACATCCATTCCTCAAAAAAAAACCAAAAAGACCAGACACTTTTCATTCTTGTTAAACTCATTCTTCTTCTTCTTCTGGACTCTGCATACCTGAGCAGCAAAAAAATTACACACAAAATACAAACCTCTCTGCTGGTCCACTGCACTGCGTATGATCCCATTTCTACAATAGTCACAAAATTTCATCTGCATATTTATTCACGTGGATTGAAATGGATTGGATGTCATGGTGGCAGTGGCAAGACAGCAATATAGGTATACTTACATTACTTACCTATAATCATTATAATAATAATAGCTTCTATCACTTTTCATTTCAGCAGTAAGCAAACACATTTTTCCAGTGAGCTATTCACATTTCAGTCAGTTCGTTTCAATTCAGATGAGTAGCATTAAAATTATCATTCCACTGCTATTTTGCCATGATCTGATCATCATCATGAATCACGCAGCAGCGCTAGCGCCATTATGATCATCAACCAGGCCAGCACCGCCGCAGAAGAACAGCTTTGTTGGATAATTTGGAAGGATTTATTGTATCTCTTTTAACTTGACTTGAGTTACATTTTTTTTCTTGATGGATGATTCTTAAGTTATAGCATGCATATAGCATATCCACAGAAGAACTTTGATAGCTTTTTGCAAAAAAAAATTGTATATCAAGCTATTCCATTCCACTTCCACTTTTCAGCACTTTTACGCAGTAGCCAAAAAGAAACAAGTAATTACAATTGATTTTTAAGTTAAAAAATTTTTGTACAAAGAAGAAAAAAAATCCAAGCAGTCTTTTATCGTCGCCACTGCTACCACTACCACCAATTGTACATAATTTATCCTTTTTTCTTCGAGTTCTCAGGAATGTCATATATTTTTATGCTGTGTCACCCTCATCTCCTCTCACCACTCACCACCATCACACCAAAAAAATATATATATGCATCTCTCAAGAAGTCTGAGATTCTGTCTTGACTTGCCTTCTTCTTCTTCACCTGGCCTCCTTTTTATCCGATCATCTTATTATACTTTTATTACGAAACCACTTCCTATCGTATGGAATTTCATGTTGAACCAGTCCTCTGTGTAGCCATAGCATTAGCATCTCTTCGCGTGGTTTTATGTAACACCTTTTAATTTTTGCAAGGACGTCAAGTAAAAAAAAATTGTGTAAAAATCTATTTCTCTAAAATATTTAAAAGATTTGATCATGGGATTAGCTTACTCATTTACCACTCACTGAGCAAAACCATCTCATCATCACCACCACCACCACCACTCTCTAAAAAAGATAATATTGTAATTGTGTCTATGTGACAAAAGAGCATAAAATGTATGTTAAAAAAAATATGTAAAGTAAAACTGATTGTCTCACTGACTGACTGACTGACTTGCTGAAAAGTATTGTTTTACCTGTGTGCTTCTTCATCCATGTACCATTTTTATTTCTTGGATGCAATAACAACCTTGCCGGCTTTTTTATTCCAGTTTTTAATCAGCAATTTTCAACACAACAGCATTATCTCTTCTTTGGGTCGGTATAAGCTGTATGTATAGTTTTACCGCATCTCATTCACATCTCATCTCATCTCCACCAAACACACATGCTTCTTCTTGTACATGTACTTATCTAAAAAGGGTTGAGATGTTGTTGGTGTTGTTTTCTTGCAGATTCTTTTTTTCATCTTCTTCATCTTCTGTATGTCAGCTTTTAAGAAGAAAAAAAATAGCGTAGCTGTAGAAGTCACTCGTCTGTCAGCACAAAAGAGACAATAATCTTCTCCATAAAAACCATCCCATAAACTTATGCAAATCATGATAAAAGAAAAAAACAGAGAGAGAGAGAGAAACATACAAACAAGATATTATTTTCTGATATCCTTTCAGTCAGCCAAGTCAAGTCAGTGTGACATTTTTCTTAAGAATTAGCGAGAAAAAAAATCGTACATTCAAATTTATTATTTTGAAATTGCATTTTTATATTTGATTCAGAGATATGAGCGATTGTAAAAAAATTCTGCTCATGGAGAGAATTTATTCAAAGAAGAAAAAAGATTTAGTTGGCATGGTAACAATACTAAGAAGAGACAAGACAGAAGAAGCATTACAGTTTAGACACATTATATTATGTTATCTGATTATTATAATTTTTATGGGTATTTTGCCTCTTGAAAATCCCAAATGAGTAATTACTTTTCTAAATAAATTTGTTAAAAGTCTGAATAAAGTCTTCAAGCGTTTATTCAAGAACAACTGATGGTCATCATCATCATCATCTTAATTTTTCCTCCACTCCACACACCTGACTTGACTTGATCATATAAAAAAATTGTTTAGCAATATAGAATGTCGCGGCAGATCATGTTCAATATTATGTATCATGTGTACACAGATGCACTCTCTTACATTTTTCTATTGTCTTGTTGACGATGACGACAAAAATTATACACCTTGTTGTCTCTCAAGTATGCTTCCTTATTTTAGAATTGCCCTCAATTTAAAATTCACCATAATAGCAATAGCATATACTACACAGCACTTAACATGATGGCGATGGCATTTATTTATTATCCGATTTTAAAATATGATGGTAAGTATCCCAATCACGTAATTTTCTTACATTATTAGCTGAAAGTGCGCGTGTGCTTTTATATTTATTATTACGATTATGCATTTTAGTTCAATAAGTCAACTAGATTATCTAAAAGGGTGCATAGGTATTTTCAAGAAGAGTACGTGGTTTGCTAGCATACATAGCATACATGCTCATTGAAGAAAATAAAAATTGGGTGATGGTGACCACCACATCACATCTCAACTGAATGACTGAGACTAACCACCAATTTGACTAGTTTTGTCATTTGACAAGTCAAGTCAAAAGACAGGATGCCCAGTAGTGTGGACTATGAGGATTCAGTGGTATATTGTAGCTTGATGGCACATATTTTTTTAATTCTATCTGATTTTATTTTTTTGCGAAATACATTTCAGCAAAGTATTCAAAACATATTTATTTCCAATTGCAAAATTTGCCAATACATTTTTTTCATTCTTGGTTCTCTTAAAATACTTTACAAGTTAAATAAACCAGTTAATCAATAAATAAATGTGGGTAGGTATTATGATCTGATCATTTGATTTTGATTCTTTGAAAAAATATTTATAGATCAGATCATCTCAATGGAAAAAAAATTGCGTCATCATCATCCTAATAATAATAAATTGTAATGTATGATGCTCTAAAGCTCTTGCACATTCACAAATTTCTGTTATTTGCAAATCCACAACAAAACAGAGCAATTGATTCAATTTTTTTTAAAGAAACATTCTATTTTGGATTTGGATATTCTCTGATTGAATACCCATCCATTTTTGTAAAAAGAGATAAAGATAATCTTACATTCTGTCAATTTTTTTAGTCCTGTCACTGGTATGGCTTTGTTTGCAAATAAAAATGATAATTCAGAGAAAAAAAAGTATCTCAAGGACAAACTTAAAAATGACAAAATTCTTTAGCATTGGCCATCAAAAAAATGATTTGAAATAAATAATATATTCGTTTTATTTTTCACAGGAAAAAAAAATTGATACGTTGTTCCGTTCACGCAGCTCAAGAGTGAGCATCACATCACATCGCATCTGGCGTATTCTCTGGAGGAAATAGGAAGTTTTTCTGGTGACATCTCTTTGAAAAAAAAAATAGTTGAAAATGATAATAAAATTATTAATAAGGCAAAATACGTCGTAGACATGCTTCTTGTAAATTTACATAATATAAAATCAATAATATCATTTTATAAAATTAATTAAATATTAATTCATTCAATTCAGTTTAAAAATCAGTTCTAGTTCATTCATCCGTTTAGATTGATAGAAAAAAAATATAATATTGTGTTTGTGGTTTAGTATTTAATATCATTATTTTTACGTATTTGGCAGAGCATTTGGACAAGTATGTAAATTTTTTATTTGACTGGTGGTGGTGTAAACTAAAAAAAAAGGATGAATGATGATAATGTAAACACAGCGGTTTTCCATCAAATAATCATACACAAAACACTGTCCCCTACAGTGAGAGAGAGAGAGATCTACAAAAACTTCTGTGACTAAACTACTTGATATTTAAGTATGCTTAAATATGACAAAACAAACAAAAAAATCTTATGTCAACAAAGTATTATTATTATCAATGATATTCCTTTCGTACAATCTTTTATATACACTTGTTTAAAAGAAGTGTCATTTTAATATTTGTTTTTCATCTCATCTTTTCTTAAGTACTTCACTTATTATGTTTGGTTCTTCTTCCTCTTAAAAATGTACAATGACAATGTTTACTGGTTTTATTAAAAATGATTTTTTTTGAAGAAATACAAGTGGGATGATGATGATGAGATGAAGAAGGTGAGATGAGTTAAGAGGAAAAGTGTTTTGCTCTGCTTAAAACCACATCACGTCTTCTCCGTTCACCGTCTCGCGTTTGGGATTGAGGATTTGCGATGTCACAGTAAAATAAAAAGAGATCCCTCTGCTTTTTATTTATTTTCAATTCAAATGGATCATTGGATTCCATTTCCTCTCGAAATATATTCATAGGTCAGCTTCTTGTGAAAAAAAATCAAGTCAACCTACACGATACCTTCTTCTGAAATTCAGTTGGTGGTGTGGTGACGGTGACGACGACAAGATAAGATGAAAAGGAAGTAAAATATGAAAGGGATATGGGAATACTCACCAAATTTGAAAATTTATGTGTATCAAGTGACATGACACACGACACACCAAAAATAATATCTTGTAGAACAGTTTTGTTTTATCAATTTGCAAATCAGTTGACCTGTTATACATGTTGGTTGCGTTTGAATGAACATACGACGTAATGTAATGTAACGTAACGTGCATAATATATTTTTTACCTGTCTGTCTGAATGTCTACCTATTTTATTCTGTGATGCACATGTAAATATTTGAAAACCAGCCACTAGCAACCGAACCAAACCACCAACGCAAATGCTAAAAAGGCCTAAGGAGCATTTTTATTAACATATTTTTCCCCGTGTGCAGTGGTGTGTCATGTTATGTCACGTCATAAGACAAACGTGAAAAGTAGAAAAGTTTGAAATTGATAATAATGCAGTTTTGACATTGAATTTAAATAAATGTAAGAAGTTTTCAAAAAATACAGACATAATCAATTTTACGTAACTTTTTAAGTGATAAGTATACAAGCGTGAAATACATTTTTTAAAATAAAATAAATAAAAACCTCAGTTAACAGACAAGTCATTTATTTGTTTTGACCTACGACGCGAGAATGATGAAGAAGATAATTGCACAGTTGACTGTTGTTCTTGTAACAGTAATTTATTCATTTTATTTTTTTAGTATGCAAAGTATGTTCAGATTCCGATTAGCATTACAATTTTAATTGACAATTGACACCAGAGACCAGAAGAAGACAAAAATATAAACGAACAAAGTATAACAACCTATCAAAAAGATGAACTGTATACTGCATAATATTTAAATAACTTTATAAAAAATTCTTATCAAAAATTACCTGTCGCGTTGCAGTTACTCTCATATTATTTTTTTATTTAAAATTTTTACTGCAATCTGAAACCAAGAAGATATATAAGGATAAAAAAGTATAATTCTTCGTTTGAGGAAAATATATAGTGTAAAATCTATTCTAGTTCTGATTAAAGCTTGTCTAATAAGTTCTCTCACTGATTTGCTGCATACCAATTAACTCAACGACAAGAAACGCACAGAAATGAGAATGATGATGAGTTAGCCAAGTTGTAATTGTAAGTGTAAGTGGTTCGATTTGAAATTACAATTAATGTAAAAACATCCCTTCAAACAAACATAGAGAAAAAAGTTATACACAAAAACCGACATGATATACATACATCATTAATATCATCATGATCATCACTCAAACTGGCTTGAAGTTGGACAGAGAGAGAGAGAGAGAGGATTTTAAGTTGTTCTGTTGCATTGCATTTGAAAAAAAGCACAGATAATAAAAACATTAAAAAAGCCAATATGTATTACAATTACAATTAGCCAAAGGCAAAAATATTTTATTCACTGTAAAACTCTCTATGATATGAATATACTTAAAATACAAGACAAGTATAGAATATGAAGAGGGGGAAAATTGCATATTTGCATAGTACAAAATTTTTTCTTCATGTTCATCACAAAAATTCCAATTTTTATAGTTATGAGGGCATCATCATCATCATTACTGTTGTTATGTTTGAGTGTAAATTGTTGATTGCTTTATCTATCAATCTATTTTTCTATCTATCTTCATCTTCTTCATCTCTAATCCAACCATACCTTCAGTATATATAAAATTCATTAAGAAAAACCAACTGTACACTTGTTGAATTAAATATTTCAAAATTTTACACTGAGGCCCATGCTTGATTTCCTTAATTCACAAGAGACATAGTTTACTGTGTTGGATAATATGTTACATGTTGGATTTTATCCATTATCAAAAGGTTTTTACTTAAAACACGACTCATTAAAAAGGATTTCCTCCTTCTTTTAATGCTCTTTGTAATAAAAAAAGAACATTTTTCTTCACCAATTTTCATTCCAACATCATTATCATCATCAAAGGTCACACTTTAAGTGTTTCTACATAAATATTATGCATAATATATTTATTTCTCTCTTTTTATCTCTACCCTTCTGGTATTCTGTAATGCCTTTTTACACTTGCCGAAAATCATCATCATCATCAGTTTTGATGGTCTGAAAGACTGAAATGATCTTTTTAGGTACCAAACTTGTTAATTTTGCTTAAAGCACATTTTTCAATGAGTTGAGTGAGTGCTGCACTGCACTTTTGCAGAATTGAATCTGATCGAAAAATTTTCCTCATTATTTTATGGAAATTCTTTCATGATCAACTGATCTATGTATGTTTTAATTTAAACTAGTTGACTTGTAACTTGACTTGATTTGTCTTGACTACCTTACCAAACCATCATCATCGTTATTACAATTTTTTGAGACTAAAATATTCAACAATTATATTTTTTTGACTTGCTTTCTAATAACAACTTTATATTTTTTTCTACAAAAAAAAATACCAACCATCATAATATATTATGTATTGAAACGTAGTAATATTAAATATGTGTCAAGTCAAGTAGTCAACTAATTACAAAATTCTTGTGAATTATTTATTTATGAAACAATTTTACCCCCATCTACAAAAATTCACTTGTATACAAGTTGATACATAACAATTTAAAGAAAAAAACCAATCAATATTATTTTTCAACTTATTTTTTTTCCTAATTGCTCGCATTTAAAAATTCCCAATTCCGCGTTTCTTTTAAATGATTATCTTTTTTTTCTGTTAAAAAATTGGTTACACTGCTTGAATTTAAATACCCAAATAAGCAGGTCCACAAACAGAAAACAAATGACGACAATGACATCATATTTATTGTTCTGTGAAAGTATAAACCTTTCTAAAAACACATAAAAAAGGGTTATCATTACTGTCTTATTGATAGTCAGTGTTACAAAGTCACGAGTCAAATAATTTTTACTGCCAACCGAAAATCATAAAAATCCCTCTATCCTTTCCTCCTCCATCCACCAAGCTTTAAGTACAAAAAAGGAACCTTCTTTGACTTCACATCTTCTGTCCTCTCTGTCAACCTAAATGCCTTTCAAAATAAAAATGATCTAACAAATCATTCAACATTTTGGATGATTCAAATCAGATCATCAGACGCAACCAAGAATTTCCCTTGTATTCCGCATGTCGTCGTCATCCCATTTTATATTTCTATCATAATCAAAAAAGCCACTGTGCTTTCTGCCCTGCCTGGTCTCTGGTCAGGTATATCATTTATGCCATTGATAACCAAACAATGATGACGATACGATACGACAATGGCGATGGTGTAAGTAAAGTGGACAAATGTATTTTATTCCCCATTTATTATCATCATCACAAATAACAAGTCTGTCTGTGTCGTGTCGTGTCCCCTGTCGTTGAACTAGCTTACAGCTTTTCTATTCAGTATATTTTCAAGTTGAACTATCATAATAACGATAATATGAACAACCATAAAATAAGACACCTGACATGTTATGTATGAACCTATTTAGATCACTTTACTTTACATGTCAACATTTTATTTATAAACGTTAC
>JAQIWN010005289.1:0-10072 GCA_034699025.1 Entomobrya cf. arborea Gr-Col-00668 | reverse complement strand
CTGAAGACATTCAGATTTTCTTCACTGAAGATGGGAATGCTAAAAGGAGGAAGAAATGAATGACGTTAAAACTAAAGATTAGAACTACAAACGCTTTTGCTGTCATCATCAAGAAAAAAAACTTGCTATTTTACCAAATGGGCTTGTTCGTAAAGTTGTTAAGGAGGTGTGTCTTCAGTGCAACATTTTTTTTACCTTTTTCGGTGAGGGAGGATTTATGTTTTTAGTTGAGGAACAGCATAGAAAAAAAATTGTAGAGAAAATAAGTTTTTTGTTACTTTTGCCATTATATTATTTATGGCACTACAATTTTTTGTGGGGGCAGAGGGAAAACTGCTAAAAAGTAAGATTTTTTTTTGCAAGTTCATCCAGTTTTTTGTTGGGTCAAGTCAGGCAAAAATGGTTGTTAGTATTTTACGAGGATGGAATAAATATGCGAATAAAGAAATGAACAGGACAATTGCAATATTCTCAGTTTAATGATCTTGCTTGGCCATTGGCTATGGAAAAGTGTGGAGTGTTGGAGGAGTTATCTCTCTGCAAAAAAAATATAATATTGCAAGTGTGCTGAGCAAGCGGAACAAACGGACAAGTTGTCCAACAAATTGTTGAGGGAGTGGATGTAGCAAATAAAAAGGGGTGGCGGTGTAAGGAAAGAAAAAGATGCTCATAATTTTTCGCATTAAAAAAATAGATATAGACATGTGTGTGGATATACAAAAGGATGTATTTATGTACGTATTTATGGAGGGGACAATGAAGACAGTAATGATGACACTGTGGGGACACTAAATTGTAATAGGAAATGGGGAGGGAGGAATAACGATGACAGTGGTGGTGGTCGGAAATGAGCCTATTTAACTCTCTTTATGACGACTGAATTGGGGAGATAAGTAAACAGGATGCGAGAATTGGTAGCAAGAGCTAAAATATATAACCAGTCATTTAAGTAACTAGCTTTGCTTTTTCTTTGAGAAAAGTGAAAATTTTAATGCTGCGCTGCGTTCGAGTTGAGCTGGAGCTGGACTTGGATATGGTCTGGTGAACTTAATGACTGGAAAAGCAAAAGCTAACTAGAGAACAGAAACACGTGCGTGGTAAAGTAAAAAAGGACATGGCTATTTTGTCATGAACGAGATTTGACTGGGAAATGGGAAAATAGAGACTGCCAATGTCCAATGTTGATTTTCAACAGGAGACCTATATAAAGAAGATAGTCTGGTAACGCTGCTTTGTTCTGCTCTAATGTCCATACATATTCATTTTTGGGGATGGTGGGGACTTGTCCGATGGGAATTTAGAGAAAGTACCGTGAAAGGCAAAGGGATAGATATTATCATCATAACATTTCGTTATTATGCATTGTGAATAAGAAAGCAAGGTAAGTAGGCTGTTGGCAGAGAGGTGGCCGCGATGGGGCCGAAATTTATGATGGGCACTCGCTATTTTCGAACATTGCGTTGGTACAGTTCTCTGTTGAATCTTTTTTTTCTGTAGTCTCCGTTGAAAGTATACCAGAGGGACAGAAAGGGAAAGCTGTAAAAAGTAAAATAGTGTAGCGAGTGTGTGTGCTGGCTTTGGTTCACAATCACAATCAGTATTCATAATAATTTCTTCGTCTTATCATTTCTTTACGTTTTTCTGGTCTTATCTGTCTGTCTACTCACTTTTTCCTGACAAGTTTTTCTTTATTCTTGGTTCAGTCAGGCTGGTCTCTTGACGGTAATGATGCGGTTATACTTTCTTTGTCAAAGGCAGTCGGGAGTTGGTGGGATGGGTTGGTTGAGATGTGATGAGAATAAGAGATTGGTAGTGGTGACGGTGTAGAGAGAAAGGAGAGTAGAATGCAAATCAGAAATCTCATCAGAGTATCATGACTTTACATAAACTTTGCTTATCACCGTAAAACGATTTAAGTTTAGAACAAAAATGGAAGACCATAGAATAAATTAAGGTTGTAGGTTGTAGTGTAGTATAACTTTAATTTAGACGCTTTGTGCTTTCGTTCATAATTAATTATATTTTAAAGTTTAAATTAGGAATACAATATTAGGTAGCAAATTAATGAATCTCTTGTTGTTTTTTTTAGTGTTCAAAAGGACGACATTGGAGCTCACATTAATGTTGGGCGGACCTACAACAATTTGAAACTATACAAGCAAGCGGAAGATGCCTATCTAAAGGTATGAATAACTCTGTCTACTTTACTTTCTTACCTGTCCAGCAAGTAGTAAACGACAAGACTTGGATGATGGTGGTGTGTATTTACCATATTCAAAACTAGGCACGTTTCCTCTCTCCTGTTCAGAAAAGTAAGCATGACGTAAAATGTTGTGTCGTAAAAGCAGGTATTCTCATTTCCGAAATTGTCACAATGTCCGTCTCTGAGAAAAGTTGTTCAACTGCTTACTTCTTTGTTGCTCTGCTTTTATCCTTCGTTTAAAATAATGGGCCGATTTATATTCATCAAGTGTGAGGAAAAACAATTTTTATTTGAAGGGGTACAAGCACACAACTTTTTCTTCAACTTTGAAAGTCAGCTTTACTTTTCCAACAAGCGGAAATTTTATACCTGTGCGCTGGCTGTATGTGTGCACCTTGCACACAGTTGAGTAGAACAACACTTTACTGAATTACAAACATCCAGTTTGATTTTACACATAAATCATTTTTAAAGGAAAGGAAATGATCATCACATCATGTTGATTGCACTGTCATCGTCATCTTCCTTTTTAGCTTGAAAGTGATGTCGGTGGTGGTGGCGGTGGAGGAGATGTACGTAAAGTTTTGTTGGGGATACCTGAGAAGAGGAAAGAAGATGGGAATATTTTGACTATAAATTGTGAGCGTGTAAGAAAATGGGCGATGGGCTCCCGTAAAGGTGTCACTTGTAATGGAAGCACGTAAACAGTTTGGGAAACGTGCAGAATCTCTCAAAAAGCTTCCAATTTCCATTTCCCAATAAAATGTATGTAGTGAATGTGGCCACTTTACATGATACATAAGTTACACATGTACTAAAAAAAAGTCTCACAAGAAGAGTTTTGTGGTGATGGGAAGAGGTGCTCTGCTGCCACTGCTTCTACTTTAGATCAATTTGTAAACAGGAAAGGGAGTAAAATAGTGAAGGAAAGCTAAAGAAGAGGAAGTAAAGAAGGATGAGTACAAGTACAAGAAGACGCCAGGCGGGGTCCTCCTATCTCTCTCTCTCTCTCTCTCTCCGCTTACAGTACTAAAAGTAAACATGATCATGTCGAAAAAACGACGATCAAGAAAAGAGAAAAAAAGGGTTGAGGGAGTTGAGTTTACATCTTGTCATGAATTTAGAAAAGGGAAATCAGTTACGCTGTTCCACCACCACCGCTACCACTATTTTGATGCCTTATCTCGTGTTTTACTCAACCACCATCATCATCATTCCTTTTTTTAGAAATATTAACTCAAATTTAACTTTATTGTAACAAATTGTAATTGATAAAAGAGAAGAATTGACAAAAGGGTTGAAGAATGAATAGTAAAAGAAAGGAAAATTCTATAGTTTTTTGTGTAGGTTTTAATGACTAGAACTACTCGACTGATTTTGGTGAATTGCTCTTGGGGTTTACTCTGATATTGATCAAACGACTATTTTTTGTTAATTTTCTATAAAATACCCCGAAATAAATTGGAGCTCTTGGGTAATAATGTTAAATAGTAATGAAATGATTTTAAAAGAATATAGGAGAGGAGTACAATGGGGAAGTAGATACAGTAGAACAAGAGCAACAGCTTGTTATATTATTTGACTTTGAGTATTTATAGGAGAAATATAAAAAATATATGTACAAAGTTATTCCGAAGAAAAATGGAATACGAATCCATCTTTTCTTCTTGAGAGAAAAATGAACAAGAGTAAATTTTTTTTGGATGTTGCTTTTCTACTCTCTAATTCATTAACGAGACAACAAAAGACAGTAATTCAAGAAGAGAGATTTTTGGAGAAGGCACAACAAGAAGATGAAATGAAGATGAGAAAATGAGATAACACAAGAATGGGAGCAGTAATAATATAACAGAGAGGAGAAAGGCAACAAAAAGTTGTAATCAAATCTCGATTGGCTCACTAGACTACTAGACCACTCGACTTGAGTAAAATAGAAGAATATATGAATAGATAGATAGATATATTGTTTAGCTCTCCAACATTCAGACAATGACTGAAAAATAGATATACGTAAATCTAAATAGGAAAAGAAAAGTCGTTTATTTATTGTGTATATGTTATGTTGACTGTTGTATATGGGATAGCAATAAATTGAGATTTTATGTGGAAGTAATCTTCTCATCTCATCATAGTTGAAGAAGAAGAAGAAGTAGTAGTCTTTTCCCATTTAATATTGCATTATACAATAACAACAGAACTTGGAAGAAGAGGAATAGGATGATAGCAAGACATGCTGAACAATAGAGAAGATGAACAAGCTGAGTCATGACTCATGAGATGAGTACTTTCTCTTTGGATGTTTTTATAGGAATAAAAATTGGTCACAGGAAGAAGGGTATATAGTATGTAACATGAGTAGTTATACAAGTAGGGAGGAGGATGGTGATGATAAATGATGAATCAAAGATGACTCTTGTGATGTTTGTTCGTTTTCTGCTGTTTTGATGTGATAAGAAGTGGAGAGAAGGGAAAAGGTCTTTTTTTGTTGTTTTCGAGAGAGGAGAAAAAATAATGGGAAATGGGATGGCTGAAGAGGTAGAAGTATATTTTAAGTAGGGATGCTAACAAGAAAAGAATGAGTTTTGCTTTTGAGTGTGAGAAAAGAGGAAAAAGAGAAATTAATAATTCAACTATCATTAGTTTTTAGTAGAGAAGATGTACTACTTATTCTAGCAAATTAACTTGGTTCTTTTGACATGAACTTTCTTTTTGTGATGTCAAATGAAGGTTTTAAGAAAATGCGTAAATTTTGAAAATGTAGTGTGTTTTGTATCTAATTTTCGTGATAATAATGTTTATTTATTTTCTTGTTTACAGGCAAAGTCTTTACTACCCAAGGCAAAACCAGGTGAAAGTTACCAGGCTCGAATTGCCCCGAATCATCTTAACGTTTTCCTCAATCTGGCAAATCTCATTGCGAGAAACGAGACAAGGCTGGAGGAGGCGGATCGCTTGTACAGACAAGCTATTTCGATGAGGGCGGATTACACTCAGGCGTATATCAACAGAGGGGACATTCTGTTGAAAATGAACAGGTAGAGTGTTATAGAAGTTAATGTTATCAATGTAGTGTTACATTACTAGCGTACGTGACATTATGTTCCATTACCCAATTGAAACAAACCACAGGAAAGGAAATCCCTTTTAAGCCATTTCGCAATCACTATTTTTTAGTATTGATTTTAGAGTTGGAAATGCGTGGGCGTTATTTGATTTAAAGTGTGTGTGAGTGAATATGTAACCACATTGGGCAAAAAGCTGAAGCTTGTGTTGTTAAAGGCATTGGTCTGGTTTGGAAAAAGTTATGAAATGGTTGATTATCCAACACATTTGTAGGTAGTAGGTATGTATAAAAAATAGCAGGGTAGAAATACATGAATAGTGTTTTGGCTTTAGATTCTATAGAGCAAAAAATTGGATTTTAAGAAGTGTTCCCAGACTATTCTGTATTTTCTAGGATAATAATCAGTATGGACGCTTTGTACTTCGCCAAATCGAGTGGGTGTCCATTGTCATATGTTGTTGGCCTTTCTTTCAAGGAATATTTTTTATCTCCATTATCTAGAATAGCTACACTTACAAAAGAGTATACATGCTTGCACAATAGATAATCAAATCAAACCCAAATGTGTATAGTATTTATCTCGAGAATTTTTTGGCGTATCTTGATGATTACTCTTCATTTTCCGATTCAGCAACTCTGCTTAAGCTTGCGTCTAATCATTTCGTATCTTTTGTTCTTTTTTTTGGCTATTGTATCATTCAATCATTTGTCTGCTTCCACAAAAATTCAAGACTATTTGTATGTCAATCAATGTCGTATCCTTCAAAGTTACTTTCATGTCATTTACCCTTTTATTTCTTTGATTCTCTTTTTCAAGAATTCATTCATTTCTTTGTAGCAGCCAAAAGATAGCAGTTTATAGTTTGTTTAGAGCGATAGCATAAAAATTCTTTGGCAATGAACAAGACAAACAAATCAAATCTGATAATCAAATTGAATTAGCTGTTGTTACTGCAAAGACTTATAATTGGTTGACCATTAGACCATCCCGTTTGGCTGACCAAGCCGACGCCACAAATGTAGCAATTTTTTTTTATATCTGAATCCAGCAAATCTTTGAAGCAGCATCAATTTTACATTAAACGAATCTCTGGTGGAGGAATTTTAAAAAATGAAGATGAAAAATTAAATGGAGCCGAATAATAAATGCTAGTAGTGTAATTCGGGGTTAACTATAGAATTTTCTGAATGACTTATCAATTTTTTTAAATAACGAAAATAAAAAATGACAAGGCGGAAATGTAGTAAACAAAGTGTACTGGATACTTTTTTTGGTAAAGGTTACATTGTTAAAATGGAAACAAAAAGGCTGAGTTGTGGAAAAGGGAAGAGAGGAAATGATTGAATGACTCAATACTGAACAAGGACAAGAATAAACGATGAAGAGAGAGAGATAGGGAGGAAGTGCAAAATAAATTGAGATGATAGGATTATTTGTAAAAGCCAACAAAATCCTTTCGTTTTTTTCTCTCGACTTGTCTGTTGTAGAAAGCATCAGCAGCACTCAGCACCGAAAAAAAAAACATTGAACATGGTTGGTTTTGGTTTGGCAAGGGTTTTCTTTTCGGGTAGCATTATCTTATCATCACCCACCATCGTCATTGCCTTGCTCATCATATCATCCGCACAATTGAAATGGCAGTCATTTGTTAAATGGAATATTGGATAGATTGGTTTTGAGGTCTTTTCTTTTGCCAATATATTTTTATGTGGAGAGATGAACAATGCTCTATGATGAGCATCAATGATTTTTTTTGCTCTATGTATTTTTTGTGATGATGATGCGAAGGATTTTGAAAAATGGGAAAATAATTTACTTAAAAAGTTAATCGTATTTTGGTTGTTTTGTCTGTATATTTTTTATAGAACCAAAGAGGCTCAGGAAGTTTATGAGCGAGCTCTATTTTATGACAGCAGTAATCCAGATATTTACTACAATGTAAGCCTTGCACAGATTTTTTTATTTTAAATTGACTAAAAATGAAAAAAAGTTTAGAGAATTTGAAGCTAAAATATTTTTTTGTGTGATTGATATTTGTTTTTTGTGTAGTTGGGGGTGGTGTACTTGGAGCAAGGAAAGCCTTCTCAGGCTTTGGCGTACCTGGATAAAGCTCTGGACTTTGAGCCGGAGCACACCCAAGCCCTTCTCAACTCTGCAATTGTGCTTAGCGAGTTGGGAGATCCTACTTCTCGCCCAGTGGCTAAACAGCGACTGGAAACCCTTGTAGCTCGAGATGGAAAAAATGAACGAGCTTTCTTTCACCTGGGAATGTTGTCCATGGATGAAAGGGACACGGAAGGAGCAGAGAGGAATTTTCGTCAGGCGATTACTTTAAAAGAAGATTTTAGAAGGTAAAAAAATAGTTTGAAATTAAAATTTTCATTAATGAAAGCTTATTTAATTTATATTCTAAAAATTCTTGTCCATTTTCAGTGCTTTGTTCAACCTGGCTCTACTGTTGGCAGACAGTCAGCGCCCACTGGAGGCAGCTCCTTACCTTAATCAATTGGTAAAGTACCACCCAGACCACATCAAAGGTCTCATCCTTTTGGGCGACATTTATATCAACAACATCAAAGACTTGGATATGGCTGAGAATGTAAGCATTTCTTCTAGTCATATTTTAGTAAAAAAAAATTAAGCATGCAACTTCGGTCTAATTAAATGTTTTCTTTCCTGTTTAGTGCTACCAGCGTATCCTAAAGATGGATCCAGAAAATGTGCAAGGACTTCACAATCTCTGTGTTGTCTACGTCGAAAGGGGTGATCTGCTCCGTGCGGAAAAATGCTTTATCAGAGCAACCCAACTAGCTCCTCACGAGGAATACATTCACAGACACTTGAAAATTGTACGTCAGCGCATACAAAAGTTGACGGCTGCACTCAATCAAAATGCAAACACGCCTTCGAAGAGTGTGATGGAAAAGTCACAAACAGAGTATCCTCCCCCACTCATTGGAGAAGAGGAGACTGCGGATGACGCTCTTTTAGAAGGTCTACCTCATCAGCATGATCAACATGGTCATGGACATCTTCAACAGCACGCCTCTTCTTCAACTTCTTCGAAATCTGGCTCATCGTCATCCCCATCTTCAGCTTCCTCCTCCACAAAGCATCATCATCGCAGAGAAAGGAGGGATTTGAGAGGAGATGAGGTGGTGATAGATGAGGATGACAGGGAGGAGGCTGTAGCCTATCCCCATAAAGAGGAAAATAAAGAAGAAAGACCAAGTTCGCCTCCTGTACATATTGAGTATTCTGCGGAAAATACAAGCAGCAAAGATTGTTTGGCTGCAAATAGTGGGAACATGTTTGCTTAAGAAAAAGAGAGAAACATGATCTAGATTTGTAGTGGGCGTGTTTTGTACTTTATTGTGTAAAGAGGAACATGTATCTTTCATCGAAAATTATATTTCAGCTCAGATCTTGAAAAAAAAAATATTTTATTGTTATATGATAAAGTAGAATTATATTATAAAAGTGTATTGGAGTATATGCGTAAAAATAAAATTTTGGGGTCGCTTGCTTAGTTATGTATTCCGAATGCAATTTTGATTTACGGTAGATACAATGTGACCTCTTTAGTACAGTAATTGATGCGATGGAAGGGCTAAAGAGGAATTTGAAGTAAGAGATTCGAGGGTTGTCAGTTGTCACTATTATTGAACCACTTAAGTTTGCGTATTTTCAAAGAAGGATCCGTAATTTTGATAAGCAACACAATGAATGGCTCCAAAAGAGAAGGTGCCTTTTCTGCTTACAGAAATTGTCGTGTCCTGTTCCATATTTTTTATAATCTAGAAATTGAAGGTTGAGCAACTGGTACTTGTAATAGTTTTAATTTAATTTCTTCGTGCTTTATACGTTTTCAAATGGTTTTACTATGTAGCAAAAATTAAATTAATGTTCTCATTTCTCTGCAAAAGTAGTGGTAAATGACTTGCTCTGCTTTTTACCTTATTGTAGAAATGAAGTATAATGCTAGGTTAACCTATCTGTAAACCTACTTAATTACAATACTATTCTTATTCAAACTAAATTTCATTCAAAATGATATTAATGTAAGTATGTTATTGTTAGTACCAAAAAATACTATATGTGCAAGTGGTGGATTCGGTTGGCCTACAAAATGTTTTATATGAATAGTATATCTACATACTACACAAATGTATGAGACTTTTAGAGGCAGGTCTTAGGATTGTTTTTCTAGAAAAAAGGAAGTATCCAATATTCTTAAAAATTACAGGATATTACGAATAGTTACCCTTTGAGTTATATTATCTAATATAGTCTGCCTAAAGAGGAAACTAGCTTAATTCATGTCATTAATGTTTTTTGAATAGACCATTTTAAATGCTTTGTATATAAAATGGCAATTTTTAATGTAATCACATTTACAAACTCTGCAACTAAAGTACTTATTTATTCCCATTAAAATAGATTGTAAAAAAAAGTTGTTTTGATCAAATTGAAATTACATGAAAGGGAGTGTGATATGTTGCATACCTAAGAAAATCTACATTTTTATTTTATCGCATGATAAGCTCTTTGAAATGATAAGTCAAATAATACATTATTATAAAGATAAATGTGTTTGAGGGAAGAAGAAAATCTAAGAAAAAAAGAAAAGAAGTGTCAGTGGAATGTTGATGATAAAACAGTTAAAAAAATGTAAAGTAAACCACTGTTTAACGACAATTATACAGTAAAATGGTTATATTTTGATATTATATTTAAGGGAACTTTGCTGTAATCTTGTATAATGTGTACTGGTACTACTGGTAATTGTCGTTGATAAAAAAAA
>JAQIWN010005288.1:0-10073 GCA_034699025.1 Entomobrya cf. arborea Gr-Col-00668 | reverse complement strand
TGTAACAAAATTATTGTCGATTTTTAACAAATTTTAAACAGCAACAAAAAACCAGTCTTGGGTACACTAATGAAGTTTATGGCACTGTGGAATTACTTTCTCATAGAGATCGTTGGAATATCTCTCTCCTTCTTTGTCTCTGATTTCTCCACTGTTTTTATAAAAATGTTAATAATTTTTCCACATTCTCAATTTCCACCTTGTTTATAATGTTTATATATGTTACACAAGAATTAAAAGTTTAGAAAGTGTTCATCGGATGATGAGAATTTTCTTGATGTTGAGCATTTGGTCGGAAAAAAAGGCGATGGACTTCTTCATGGCAATCAACATGTATTTATTGCTGGTGTCCACAAAAATGTTGTTGACTCTGTCTGCGACTGAGCTGAACTGAGGTGACGTTGAGGGGTACCTAACTGTTGTATTGAAATAATTATTAGGAGTCAAAATTGTTATGGAACTGTAGGGCATGATTGTTAGCTCTGCTTGAATTCCAATAAATAATCAGTTGATAGTAAAACCTTCATTTGAGCCTACTTGCATTCCAGTTCTACGAGAATATACGAGAGCAACTTTAATTCAAACTAAACTGGTAACGAACACGTTTAGTGTTTGCGCATTGCTCAAGACGTCTTACACATTTAACATATTAGTCAACTAACTTTTAGAGATATAATTGGGCAGGTACCTACTTATGAATACAACATTGTGACAAAATCAATGGCAATGACTTTATGTTGATGGTTGTATTGTTCTCCTCTCCTAAAATATATTTAGTTCTCGTCTATGTGGCTTGGCTGCGTATATATGTATAAAAGTTCTTAAAAGCATATATAACGTTATTTTGGTATCACGATATTAATAATAATAACAGCCGTAAAACTAACATAGCATGTTTTATTGCTTTTCTTAGCCCACTGAAAAGTTAATGTGACTTTATTAGTGGCATATGTAGAAAAAAACGTCTTACTCCTTTTTTAATAGTGTCACTAATTTACATCGTGTACGTGTATTGCTTTATTGCCGTTCTTAAGGGGCAGTGCGGTACTTATAGCTGTTGGCAATTTTTTTTTCTGAAGAAGAAATGCAGCGTGCACGCACCGGTCAAAGCTTCACAGGTAAAAATTCAGCCGCTGTCCTTTTTTCTGAAATTGATGGGTCATTTGCATTGGAAATTCTTGTTTCCTCTTTTCATGTAAATGAGTTTGACAACTCTTATTCTCTTTTTTTACATTCAGGTAAGGTGAAGTAAAGTCTGGGCTTAACAGCGATAAATTGTAAATGGACAATGATAAAGGTGAAATTCAGGATCAACTTGTTTTCCCTTTCGTCTTTGCTGTTTGTTCGTGACGTATGAGTACTTAACAGTATTCACTTTCTGCAATTCGCGCCTTTTTTCACTCCAAGCGAATCTCTTCCCGTTATATTTGCTTTTTATTTGTAAAAAGACACGTAGTATTGTTTGAGCGTGCTGATGATGAAGGGTCGAAAACCTGAAAATTAGAAGAACACACAAATATTAGAGATAAACTCGTACTCATGAACTCATGAATATTAACTGATTTGCACAAAATGACTATCACTTGTATTTATAAGGAAATTTTAAGTTAAACGAGAATGATAGGGATAGGGACAAAGAAAAAAGACGCATTTTATTGTTAAACGAATACATAATATGTAGGTATAATTATTGTTTTGGTATTTTGTTAAATTTACATGTAACCAGTCTTTTTACAAACAGATCTAATGTGATTTTTATACTTTCCCGAATTTGTACCAATAAACGTTTAAGCAACATCTTTAATTATTCTAAGAGTCCTAGTGATCCACATTGAGGATGTATAAGTTTAATAGGCATATTGTCTTGTCTCGTTACTCATGTGACGCATTGTCACAAGCTCGTAGATCACTTTACCTTCCTTGTTTCTTATGTTTTTCTTAAAAAATGATTATGACGCCATGCAAGAGGAAGAGTTATTTTCCAAAAAACCGTCATATAACAAGTGTCTGGTTGGGAACATGAAGTAATAAACGATCTAATAACCGATTTTTCGTAGCAAGGGGTAAAAGACGCAGGGCAATTTACGAAATAAAACCTGTTTCTAATAGTCATTCTTAGAACATTGGTTTATTTACAGGCAACTTCGTGACAAAATATGTGTGAAATATCAATAAAAAGTAGTAATACAAGATGAACAAGATCACTTTAAGTGCATACGTAAATCGAATAAAGGGTGATTTTGGAAAGTTTCTCTTCTTTAATTGATTATCCAAAAGCTACTTTTAGTAATAATTCGTTCACTCTCATTTGATAATTAATATATCTCTCATTTGTAATGAATTTTTCCAAGATTTTGCAGAGATAACTTCTGGGAAGGCCTGAACTACCTATTCTTGTATACGTCAAAGGGAACAAACCCCTACTGGATCAAATGAATTTCCTTTTATTTAATGTTATACTTCTAGCCTTTTCCAGAAAAAGCTGTTCAATAATATTTGAACAACTATCGCAGTACCTAGTTCAAACTAGCTTTATAAATTTTCGCGTCCTTGCAGCGTTCATGTAGCTTGTTTGTACAAAATCATAATCTGTAGCTCTGAACATCGCATCAAGCAGTTCCTAATTTGATCAATTTTCATCAATAAATAATTTATGGTTTATTATGTGATATGAGAAATACATTCCAAACATAAATTATTATTATGAACATGGGATTTAAAGAGAGGTATTATCATCTCAAGAATCTGTTGTTATTTGTTTGCTTGTCATTTACATTACAACAGAGAGGTAAACATTATAGGAAGGAGCAAACGCATGTGTTCAAGTGTGTACATAATAATCAGTCAGTCAGAAAGCTGAATTCCTGCTGCATGAGATGGCCTCGTGAAAGGAGAGAGTGATGAGCAGCTCAATAAGAAATGATTTCAGGAAATGGACGAAAGAATGCTATTATTAGTAAGCCAGTAAGCCCAACTAATAAAGATATTACAAATGCTTTTGTTGACAGTATCAGCTATTAAAATGAAAGAGGATGTAGGATTTGACATTTTAAATGCATTTTCTCATCGTTACTCTGTCGGGAAGGAGTTGGTTAGGCGTAAGGTTAGGTAATCAGAGCATAGTGGAAATATTCCAATAAAATTGAAGCTGTCGTACGTGTACTTTGTTGACAGCAAGTGGCGTAAGTGCCTAGTATAATGTGAGTAGTCACAGGTCATAATAGGCACCCATCACCACATTTTACACGTTTTAAGTTAAAAGTATTGAAATATGTATATAAACACAAGGCTTTAATTTGGTACAGGTACAAGAATAAGAATACGCACACATTTTTCTTCTCAAGTTTATATAAACTCTTCTGGTATACGTACGAAAGAGGAGGAGAGTTTATATTTATTTTTTTCTTCTTCTTTTTACTATGCAATTTTACACACAAGAGAATTCAAAGAGATAATTGTGATGTGTAGTTGTATATTTTGGATATTCTGAAAAGTAAATCCAAGGTGTTTAATACAAGGTTTTACATGTATCTGAGACCTCGACCAATTTCTTGTGATAATACTCTCGTTTTGTTGGTTAGCCTCTTGAAAAACTGGAGAAATGATGACCCTTCCTTCATTTTTGCTCTTTTATTCGCCTTCCGCATTCGTTACCTTTTCAGATAAATTGTATGTTTTCGTTTATGAGCAAGGTATAACCTTATTTTGTTGCAGTGTGTTACATGTTCTCACATCATTCTCTTCTCTGCTCAATTTTTGTAGTTCAAGTTGTACTAGTGTATGAACTTGTTAGAAAAATCATGATGTAGTAATAGTTTCATAATTACATACACGGAAAAAATCAGATCTGCAAGAATCAAGAGTTTTATTTCAATGTAATCCGACTTGTTACTTTGTTTGCAAACCTTGTTATTTAGCCGACTAGATTTACATCTATATTGATGATAAAAATACTGAATAAATTAATTATAAATTAACGTAAATATTAGTATGAGAAGCTTCATAGAAAAGGAATGAGAGAAGAGCAGTCCCATAAAGATCAAGATCAAAAAGATAATAAATATAACACTGATAAATCAAGATGAGAGTTGCAGATGATCAGGATAGGTTTTTTGTTTCTGGAAAATTTAAATATAGAAGTGTATAATGCAGCAATTAAAACTAAGACGAAGAATACTTGAGATTCATACAAAAAATAGTTGTTAGCACCTGTATTCAGTCAGACGAAATGTATTTATTTGTGATAATGACTAACGTACGCAAGCAAACTGAAACCGTGTAAATATTTTCCATGAGTCAGTGGGAAACTTACCAACGGACAAGGTTCCATACCACATAAATACCATGTATAAATATATCCCTGAACCTAACATTGATTTAATTTACCAAAAATTTTCGTAATCGAAAGCAAACTCATAATCATCGTAAGATGTTTTTACTGAGGTCGTTGCCGTCCATAAAACTAGCTGTAACTCATTCATAGCTACTATTTGAATAGGATTTTGAAATAAGATATATTGTATTTGTAAGCAAATATTGAATATAGATGAAGAAAAATATTAATAATTCCAAACATTTTGTTAGTCAATGTTGTCATCAAGGAAATGGAAAAAAATATATTTGTAACCACATAACGAGACGATATCAGCGATATCAGTGACGAGACAAAGACTATTTACCATAACTAGTAAGAGAACAACACTATAACGCAACGCAAGAAAGATATTTTTAAGCATAAAGTTATAATTGAAAAGAAAAATGTGATGAGAGTAAGTTAAAAGCATAGAGTACAAAGGTGTTTTAATACTGAAGTGACGTCCATCTCTGTATTACTGTTTTTTAAACGATTGTTGAAACAAAGCTGTCTGTCAAAGGAATGAGTACGGATGTAAATAATGACAGAGAGCGTGGGTGAATAACAAATGATACTACACTGCAAAACAATCATATAATTTATAGCTTACATAGAATGCATATACATTTTTGTGCAATCTGCAATCGTGCAGTTATCATTGTCGCCTCGCCATCATGATAACAATGTTTCAGGCAGAGAGTCTTTTACGTTGAAGAATATACTTGATGTACTTATTGTTCGTAGATACTTTAATACACACAATTTACAATGAGATTTCCGGTCTTTAGTAAATATTCAGAAATTAAGGGATCACAAAAAAGCATTACTGCAAAAACATACAAAATATTCAACTTTTGTACAGCAAAATATTGCAAACTTTGATAACCCTGATTAAACGTGTGAAAGGTCAGCGGAACGGCAGTAGCAGTGTAGCGTAAGTGAACAATCCCAATGTATTCGCAAAGAAATCTGCAAAATTATATACCCAAGCTCCGCTTTTTTTGTGTCTGTAAATCGTGTTATAGCGTACATGTGGCTTTTGGTTCTTTAGCTCCTGTTCAGATGTACGGTAAACCATAAAATATTTTAATTTTATTTGTCTTCGTACTCTTGATTTTTGTCAAACAACAGAAATAAAATTTCACTTTGTATTTTTTTTTTTTTGAAAACCAACAATCACGTCGTCAACTGCTTAATATTGTTCTAATGTTCTTTTCATTGAAATCTTTATAATCTTTAAATATCATTTGTCATCATTACTTCACTTAAATGAAGAACAAGACAGAAAAAACAAACAAAAATAATATATTGGTAGTTAGTGCAAACTGCAGACGTGGTGGCATACTACTGATCATAATCATCATCTACCAAAAAAATCAACTCTAAAAACCGCTTCTTCATTTATTTTAAGTTAAGCTCATGCCCAAAAATAATGTGCTATTGAAATGTCTTATCATTTAGAAGTTGTTTTTAGAAGGCTGTCTGTACCTCTGTGTTTTTGAGTGATGTGATGATGATACTATTGTAATGCAAGGGAAAATGCGAAAATATTTCACCTTACATTGCATTATAATGAACTTAAAGATAAGCAGCCGTAAAGTAAAGTATACAGTAGCTTCTCTGACTTCAACTACTTTTGCAACTAAAACGTTGCAAATAATCATTGACACAGTATTGTTTTTGTGACGGCTTTGAGAACAAGTTTCTTCCCATCAATATACATATATTCAACACGGTACTTTGTGTATATATTATTTGTTGACTTTATGCAAAAAATGCACATCCCCTGCCTCTGCCTCAGCTCAACTCTACGTAAAAAGTCATCCATTCATAAAAAGTGAATCACTTTTCTACAAACAGAATGCAATTTTTTTCCTGACTTGACTAGACTGCGCTGCGTCGCTCTATTATTTTCAAACGATATATTTTGAATGTTTTGAATACACACTTATCATGAAATTCAACGTTAGTTTTAACAAGTATGTAGATGTCGTGCTAAGCTAATTACCTAAACATTTTGAAAAGCCTCTCTTCTTTCTGCCAAACAAGACACACGCATTTTCTTAATCTATATATTTAACTTGCAATTTATACTTAATAGAATGACAATTTTGCGTACTTAAATATATTAAGCTGTAACGTCATATGGCCAATTAAAGAAGTTTATAATAGCATAATGGCATCATCATCACTATCTCCTTAAACTTAATCTACAAGAGATAAAAAAAGGAGATGGTGCATACATTTAGTTAGTTACGGATTTTGACATTGCATTGCAATTGCAGTGTTTAAATTACGGAAAGCTTGAAATGATGACGATTATATGATGTGGTGCCATCATCATTTTTTCTCTCTTGTACTGAGATTAAGTTTGGCTATGCACTGCATGCATGCATGCATTTGGTTTTTTAATCTGTACATCATAATATACTGACTGCATGGGCAATTTCCCCATTCATTCCTCGTTTCTTGTTGGGTTTTTAGTCAAGTCAAGACAAGAAGGGTACAGTTTTTGTTTTTATTGTAGACATAACGTGAAGAGCAAGTGCAATAAAAGCGTTTTAATTCATTCAATTGTATTGACGAACATAAAAAAGGTGGTGCATTTTTAGCAAGCTTATTGTATTTGTTTATGTGGTTTATGCATTGCACTTTTGCACCAACTTTTGTAAGGAGAGAAGAGAGTAAAAACTAGCGTGAATTTTGTAAATAAAAGTGTCTCCTACAAAAGTAACGATCTTGGCGACGAGTAATAGTTGGAGTAAGAAAAACAAGATACGTCATCTTGTAATAATACAGATAACATGAGATTTTAACAGATACGCTATACGCCTAAAGAGTCTAAGAGCATGATGTACTAAGGCGCTTTTTATTTTTGCACAAGAGATCATCATGTGCAGTTCATTTTAGTCAATATGGAATAATAACATCAACAATGACCATCACGAATTGAATGAGTTTCTATAAAAATGCATGCTTGTGGGGTCGGTGGTGGTAGTAAGAAGTATGCATGGTTAATGGTGAATAAGGTACAGTACTCTTTTTTTTAAATGAAAGCGAACAATTCACACTTACCGAAAACCTCTTTTTCTTGCAACGAAGCACTTGGCGAAGGGACAGCTTGGCTCGGTATTCAGTTGCTGTTTTTACAAAATTAGCACGTGTTTGGCAAGACAAAGGAAAAGAGTTTTTATCAAATATCAACTATTTCAGCAAAAGTCCAAAAGTGTAAATTTGTTGAAGGTAATTACGAGGAGGCAGTAATGATATTTTTTCTTTGTCGCAACTTGCCACTGGAATCGTCTAAGTACTCATTTGCAATTCAGATTTTCCTCGTTATCTTCTTTTGATGATAAAGGCAGTTGAAGACCAGAATGAATAAATGAATTTGGAATTCAAGAATGCGTTTGACCTTTTCCTTGAAACTTCCAAAAAACACAACTTTATTTGCAACTAAAATCCAAGTCCCACAAATTAAAGTGGCCCACACATTTCAAATCATACGGAAATGGTTTTTTTCACTTGAAACCAGCTTTCTTTGACAGCAAAGAAAAATGCCGCAGGCAAACTTTTTTTCATACAGTTTGGAAGAAGCAGAAGAATTGCTTATCAGCACTCCCGGCACAAAGATAATCCAAGCCACATTATTAAACTGTCTTGTAACTCTCCAAATCAAAAAGCCGAGAAGACTTTCATTTCAATTTCACCAACAACACCTTTGTTTATAGCAAACTATTTTTGTTCCCAGCACAGCACTGAACGGTGGTGACAACACGATGCGTATGCAAAACCAGACGCATTAGCACCGTTTTCTACTTCTTTTCCCGTGCGTGGGTTTGCTTTGTCATGTATCAAATTTGAACACTTATTGCTTCCTTTTGAACTTTTTTTTCAGCTTGTACGTATGCAGCTATTGAATATCTTCTTGTTTCATAAATATGAAGAAAAATGATCGATAAAAGATAAATTGACCAATATATTAACTACTCTGATAGTACAAACAAAACAGAAAAATTGGCTAAAAACAAAACATCATGTATTGCTGTTGTTGATGTTGTGGGCACCAATGTGAGACTGGTTCGTTACTCATTCTCAGAAGAGGGTTTACCTTTACATGAAATCCACTTAACTAACTCATTTGGCTTTGGGACTACTACATCATCAGTACAATTTACTAGTGACTCTCGTCATCATCACTACATATTCGTATCACTGCTTGCTCACATTATTATTGCATTGCTAAAAGTTGTATGCTAAAAGGTCCCTCAGTCAAATATGCTTTATGTTGAGTTCAAATGGTACACATACATACATTTAATGTATAATGCATTAAATAGACATACCTTTTTTACGAGAGCATTTGCCAGTGCTATCATATTAACAGTTGTAGTCAGTAAAAGATTTTGTTTGAAAGTCGATTGATGATGGTTTACTTGCTTTTAGTTTCGTGTAGTGCAATGAAATGCACGCTAAAGTGCAAACACGCCAATGCAATGCAATCTTGCCTTGCCATATACGCGAATGCAATGTACAGACATATAATATACATCCTCCCTCATGAATGGATTGAGTGTATGATATATATCAGACGCAATTTTTATAATATTCATACGTTTTAGCACTTTAACAGTCATGCATATTCATTGATACTTCGAGGAATCCTCTTCACTTGCAAACAACAGAAAGTATTCACTTTTAAAAATCCCTTGTATGTCTTTTACAAGGAAAAGGTTGTGCAGGCGCAATTGCTCTCTGTTCTGTGGTAAACAATGCGTTATTGTTGTACATGATGCACTCGTAACGTACGCATACCCAAAGATCGTTTCAAAAAACCCTTTAACTCTTATTCATCGATTGTCGTCTTACAAAGTAGAGACGTAATCTATCTTACCTGCTATCAGATTATGAGGTAAAGGTACACCTATACTAGTTCTTACTACACTATGTTATCTTAAGCTTTGCGAACAGAGTATTTTCATGAAATAGATTATTGCATCTTTGTTGTATATTTGCTGATAATGTTAAAGGTTTAACAAAAGCTGTAAAAATATTATTATGTATTTAGATTTAATGTACAAGGACTATTTGCTGATACCGATTATGAGAAAAATATAGTCAAAGGTACATTATAGGTATATATTAGAAGGGTATATTATATTACTACCTTATGCATATGTTGTCGTCCCTACTCCTTACAAACAATAAGGGTTATAATATGTAGCTTATCAAGTAAAATATTATATTGAACTATACAATTCCTTCTCCAAAGCCCACGTACAGTATATATACATATACACCTATTTAACTGTTGATTGAGTGCAACATGCACATTTTAACAGCATACTAAACTAAATATGAACAATGAATGTTATCATGAGTCAAAAGTCAAGCTTTTAGTTCGAGTCAATTTCCAATTCATTTACACATGCAAGAATAAAATCCGTACAAATATGTAAGGCAAACAATGCCTACATATATATTGTACCTTGTATTTATGACTGCATAGATTAGATTGTGTGACAAACTATAATTTGTGTAGGCCTTAATTTATTTCCAAATTGAAAAATGTCCTTTTGAGTATTCAGAAACAGTTCAATTTTTAGTTAGATCGAAGAAAATCAAATATATTTTTAGAAAGAGAGCACTATTTAAAACAGCTTTGACGCACACGTGTGTAAACCCACCGAATAAAAATACGAATTTGGATAGGATGCTAGCA
>JAQIWN010005287.1:0-10074 GCA_034699025.1 Entomobrya cf. arborea Gr-Col-00668 | reverse complement strand
TATATTCATGCTTTGTTCAAATTGTTGTATTACACAATATGTAGACTAAGGATTCAGGGCAGGTGAATTTAAATTTCAACAACCTCGAGAATTATATTTTTTTTGCAAATCAAGAAGGGTTGTTTGAAGGTCTCATATTTCCCCATCGTACCCTGCCAGAAAATTTTTCCCATTATTCGATGACCATGCAATGGATAAATTATATTTATTGGCAATCTACAAAAGAGCAATAATACAATGCTGACTTTTACCTGAGTTCTGACCAATAATATGAAATTAAAATTTATTTTTCTGAAACGCTGTTGGTTGTTTCATGAACACACGATTGACGATGCATAATGCAACAAGTAGAAGAGGAGCAGCGACAGCGTTATGTAGTTGATTTGTTTAGCCGAAAGACATTTTGATGTATTTTTCAGTTTTTCATATCATGAGAAAGAACCCAAATAGTATATCGATACCAATGCGATAACATTATTCCATGAAACTTGGCTTGTCATACACTTGCCTGACAGAATTGTGTACATAAAAACTAAAGTCCACCTTCAAAGTTTTTTTTGTAACGTCTTGTCGTGATGTCTTGATGATGGCCTTCGTGTTCCTCATGATTTCTTATTTTGAACAGCTTATCCAGTATGTTTGCTTCTTTGTAAAAAGAGTAAGTCAAAATATAAAAGCATTTAACTATGATACATAACATAACTAACGATAAGTATGCTTATAAGAAAGTAATGATTCCATCATGAAAGTAAAAAGTGATCTAACGACATAACATATCCTTCTCACAAACCAGACTTAAAGACGAACGCAAAAGGAAAGTTCAATAAAGCGTTCATAATTGCATTAAGTCGAGATTTTCTCATGGGCATTTGCTTGCATGACATGCAGAGTTTTTTTTGTACCTATAAAAAGCTTCATGTTATCTTTTGTGCTGAATGAATCTTATCATGATATTTTATTAGCATGACGAGTGTCTGATTGTACACGGTTTTGTTCAGAGGCAACAAGACAAGGTTACAAAAAAACAAGAACTGCCCGAGTCCACTCATCTCCAACTCCAGCCATCAGCAATCAAGTAAAAAAGGATAAAAGGAGTTGACGAAGATGTTGTAGCAAACTAAAGAAAAGTTGTAAACTATCATCGTAGAACTTTTGAAACTTAAAAATTGTACATTTATATTTTTACTCTATCATCAAAATCCAAAGAGCACAGTCATTTCGGGCTTTTTTGTTTAAAAAAATCATGTGTGCACACTTGATATAGCCGATTTATCATAAACATGATTGTTGCAGATGCGGAGTTGAAAGGAAATACATACACTTCTTTTTTTCTAACGTTGACTTAGGGCCAGGAGCAATACAGTGAACAAAACCTAGAGATAATATTTAGAGATTTGACCGTGTGTATTATTAACCATAAAAATGTATGTATACCTTGTATAGTATACATGCTTATATGATTATGATTATTAGAGGTACAACATGCTGTATTTTTCTCATTTTTATCAACTTCTTTATAGTGCAGTAAATCGTAATCATATTATTATTAGAATAAAAGGATTACTGTTGGCTTACCAAAATTAAGAGAGTGAAAGAGACGAAATACGCAAGAGAGAAACAAAGCATATAGAGAAAAAAATAGTAAGAAGCGACGACGACCACGACGATGGTCAGGAGGATGATGATGAGCCAAAAGATAATGCAATAATAACATCAACATTTTATTGAGATAATATACAACGTAATTTTTCTTCTATTTTTCTAAGCAAAATAGAAAGAGATGATGCTCAACTCAGAAAAGTCGACTAAAGTAACATTATCAGAGAGAGAGACTTTCTTCAAGAAGTGGAATAGCCATAAGGGCTATTTTTCATCTTACTAGTTTCGTTTTGTTTCAAGCTGAGTCTTTTTTATTTCTTCCAAAAAATAATATACTATACAATAAATACATCTCTCTAGATATATGGATGTATATAATTATGATGGGACGACGGCTAAAAAATAAGAAAAAAATATACAACCTCAGTCGCAGTGTTGCTTTGCTTGTTTCCCGATGATTTTGATTGCCGTACATGCCAGTTTTAGGATACCGTGGTCCGGTGTTGTTTCGTTGGGATAAAAAATAAGTTGATAATGAAATGATGATGATGAGAACAAGCAAGAAATAATGTTAAAGCATTTTATACTCATATATGCACACATATTGGTCAGTTGTTTTAAAACAGCGTTTCTTTTTTATCTTGACTCTCGACAGCCACGAAAGGGGTTGTCTATTATAATCCGGCATGGTCCAAAAAGATGATGGCTATCGATTTTTTTGTTATACTATTTTTTGGCTTTAACTCTTTTACAACTCACCATAATCATAGATGATAGATACTCTTCTGAAAGTTTCAAGTCAGTCTGAATGCCCTGCGAAAAATAACTGACTTTTTATAATAGTTTCATCGCTTTGTATATTTTGTTACATGAATAGTTTCATAAAGAGATTCAGACAGTATAATAAGTGTATATGATGCTTTCTTGTTTTCTGCCTGAGAATATTTTACACATATGTATAATATATTTATATGATATGTTATAAAATAGATTTGCTTTCAGTTTTCAGTTTTTTTAGAAACTTATTTCGTTGGAAGCTTGGCCTGGTGAGAGGATCAAGGTCAGAGGATGAGGCCGCCTTGCACTTGACGCGATGCATAAAGTACATGCATACTAATAGCATTTCAAGATAAATATATTTACCTCCTTTTCAATGAAGTTAGTTTGGAGTCGAGTTGTAAGTCGTAACCAGTTCTTTACTTGATAATATAATGACCTCTCACAGAATTACATTGTATTAAATTACACCACAACGGGAGGACAGCAACTTAGAAAGGAGACGAAGAAGAAGCAAGTTTTTTTCTCTCTGAGGATGATGATAAGCAATTTCATTTACATGTTGTGTGTATATATCAATATGGCTTCAAAGAGAAGAAAAGGAAGGAAGGAAGAATGGAAGGAAAGGAAAATGTATTTGAAAAGGGATGATTTAAGATTGTATATATATCCTGGACCTGGAGGACGAGGACGAGGCAGTCGGTGTTCAATGCATTTCATAACAAATGTTTCAAAGCAGCAGGGATCCCTGACAGGTTCCTTAAGGGTAAGGGTTACTAAATTTTCCAAGTGTAAGGGAGAAAAAAACCTTACCTTAATATAAAACTAGTCTCTTCATAAAAAAGTTATAAAACTGGGGTGCATTGTTGTAATGAATAAGATTTTAGTTGTTAGCCGGATGAAGATACGCAATGGAACCTCATCTCATCGAAACCAAAGATCGTTGGTAATGCTATCTATGGATATCTTTCAAATCTTTCAAATATATGTGTAAAATAACTTGTGATACTTGTTATATAGAAGAAAAAATAACACGCAGACACAGAGAAAGAGAAACAAAGTTTTGTTCAAGCCGTCACATTACAAGTGGTATATTGCTGCGCATGTATGGAGTTTGGATGGATATGTTCGTTGTAATAATATGGTGGTTTTTATTCTTCGCCAAGATATATAATATGAAAAAGTGGATGATGGCAAAGATGATGATGAAGATGATTGTGACGGTGGTGGTGGTGGTAGGAGCATATTGAATCCTTTCCCTGAGGGGATGATGGAGTATTTGGGCGTAGGCAGGCAGATGGGAACCACTTGATTCTTTTTGGCTTTTTGAGCTACAAACTTTACTACTCACTTAACTTATGCAGTATGCTATATACCTCTTTCATTTATAGTTATAAAGATATTCTTACTATGCACATAATATTATATTCTCGTCATCTTCTAGCGGATACAATATCATCTCGTGTCTCTGAGTGAGTTTTGAGCACTCGTTCTTTCTATCTGTTGAGAGAACTTGTTAAAAACTGACAACAATGTAGCGGCAACACAGACTAGTGTGCAAGTACATAGGTATACTGATACTATATATGAAACACAGTCATGAAAGTAATAAGAATTTGTTGAAGAAGCATAAATGTGTAAAAACAACCGGAGGAGCTAGCAGAGTTGTTACATAACATTTTTTTCGAGTTTTCTTTTCTTGCCACGACCACATCGCTTCTTCCAATCTTTTTGAGAAAATGAAACAATATTGAAACTTGTGAACAATGTTGGTCTTCTCACAGCTATTTAAGCCGTTTTCTTGTATTCCTCTTCGTGATGATATGTTGTACAATACAGTCACAATCATATAAGAAGGTAAAGATTCAAAATATTTTTTACACAAATTATCATTACATATTGTGTGCGTATTGTTACGTTGTTGCAGTGCAATACGTACTGTACTGTATACTTACTGAACTGAAACAATGTTAAAATGAACGGATAAACCTCTGATTTGGTCGAAAAATATTTGGGATGCTTCCTCTACCTGACATGTCTTTGTATTTGGCACTCACGTATGAAATAAAACTTACATTGGAAAAACAAGCTGCAAATTTTACTTTACCTGTTCATTTTCATGATGTTGTATTATGTTATAGCTACGCTGCTCTGTCCTTAATATGTTTTCATCCTAATAGAATCCTAAATCTTTTTGAAATTTTAATGCTGGGTTATCTTGTGAAAAAATGGTTATCTGTCAAACAGTGAAATAGGCAGTTATTAGTGTTAAGGTGTGCATCTTAGTATTCATGTTCGGTCTTCGTCTTATTTACATGCAACACGATGAGGTATATGAGTTGCTGATTTTTGAGAGGAGAAAAAAGTTACACGATTGGGTTTTTATTCCAAGAACTAGATTTAAGCAGGAGACGTGATTCGGTAAAAAAATAAGCACAAATGAGTGCGTATATTTCTTAATGCCATCTCAGAATGATGTTCAAACATGCGTCTTACACAATAGTAGTGCAAAACAAGAATATAGTACATAATAAAAAAATAGTTCTCTTCAGCTTAGTTGTTGGCTGGATAAGGAAGTATTCTTTTCTCTTAAAGTCATAACTATAGCTAACATACATGCATTCTGTAATACTTACATAAGTCACGTGTTCATTTTTCCAGCATCGGGATTATAATTTTTGTCGTAAATTTACTAGGAATTAACATCAAAGTATGTGTAAATGATGTATACATCTGAAAAACATCATGAAGTGATGATGCCTGACTTTAAAAAGATAGTTGAGAGCAGCAAACAAGATTGAAAACAAAAAAATAGAATTCCATGATAGATCGAAACATAGAAAATAGTGCATAGGCCATGGGTCAGTTGTATGAAAAAACCAAAATTAACACCAGTCCATCATGATATCATAGAACTATCTTGTGTTCATCAAGTGAAAAATATCGTGATTCCAACAATAAAGCTCCCACTATTAATCGAAAATATGGAGTTGGCTGGGATCAACTTAATACGATCTTTTGTTTCTTAAAGAAACTATATCCTGCTGAGCAAAGGTTGTTCCCTCGATGCTGATCATGATAAAAAAATGGTGATGATGATGATTGTGAAGCGAGATATATGCTATACCTGATGCTGATATATTGTTCATGAAGCGAGAATCAAGTCTATGATAAACATTTTGAATTAAAGTTAACTTAGAAGATTGCTTATCGTGATTTACCGTCATCTTCTTTTTGCTCCTTCTTTAAAAAAATCCTGTGGACCATCTTCTCTTTCTTCTTGATCAAGCTTTGGCGTTGTTTGCTCTTATGACATGTTATATCGCATGCAACTATTGTCCAATTTTTCCTGTTGTGTTCACACGTAACAACACAACACTGAAGCAATGAGTCTTTTCTGCCTTCTCCCTTTCTGTGACTTATCACACCATACCACCACTAACCCTTTGCCATGAATATACAATAAAAAACTATGTTTTAATGTTAAATACTTACACTTTTGTGGGTATGCATGCAGCTTTTAAGAACACAATATTTTATTCTATCTCAACAGTACATAATCATTGCCATTATTACAGCGTTTCGTGGAATACGTTTAAAAGTTGTTACGTTACGACACGACCATATACCATACAATTCTAATGTCCACAGTTCACACTCACACGGAGAAGATAAAAACTAAAAAGTGATGTTTTTTAAAAAGAAAAATGTTCATGTCTTATATAATGCTATTATTATGGCTTGACCGACCCCTATGCAATAACATTTTCCCATGAGGCTCACGGGGCAATATGAAAGTTTACTTGCGACCCTTTCCCTGGAAAAGAAAATTAATGGAAAGAACTTATAAAAATGTGTTCGATGCCGTTCCACTTTACAATGCATATCTGTAGTAAAATTCAATGTGCTGTTGTGCATGTAATCTTAGAACATAGCTAAAACACTGTGATTCGAGCTCAAACTCTAACTCATAATATATAGGCTATAGACAGAAGATAGATTGATGATGCGATTTTCACCATCTTTTGTCTCAGATAGAGAGTCCGCCATGGATAATCTAATTCTTTATCCTGGATTAAAATAATGTTTTCATACATAGTTAGTTTTTTCAAGTTTGATGCATGCCGAAACCTACTACATAAGCTGTTCACGAGAATGGTTGGGATATTTCAGCATATTTTTTTTTACACGGTAAGTCACAAAACATGATTCCCAAATATATGAGGGAGGCAGCAAAGCCACAGCTTGTTTGAAAAATTTAGGATTACGGATACCGGTACCGGTTACGTGCCACTATTAGCTGCTTTCTCGTGATATACTGATATTGAAGATGAGTTGTTTCGTTAGAACAGGTATTTATTACTTCAAGATTCATGACAGGACTAATAATTTTCCAAGATTTTAGAGGTGCCCAATAATAGTTTAATTTATTTGAACAGACAATAAAGAAAGGGTTGTTCAATCCTTAATAAATTTCTTCCATCCAATAAATTACATGTATTATATTAATCTTTGTTACAGTCGAGTACGGCATTAACGTGTCTTCAAAGACACGTTCTGATATAATGTCTTGTATAGCGCCATTTATTAAGCACCATGAACAAATTATAATCACGATACTTAATTTACGTATATTTTCACTTCGCATCACATCTTGATTAATCATTTTACTTAAAATAAAATGTTCACTTTTATCCGAATTTGCTTGGATTTCAAACTGTAAAATACTGATACAGTTAGGAGTATTAATGATATACATTATTCGCATGATTCAATGCAAGAAAAATTGATCTAAAAGTTTAATAGCGCAGCGCACGTCAAAAGTCATAAATGGCTTGCTCAATCGTTCATATCCAAGATGTTTTCTCTTTTCGACACAACTTTGATAATTATACTGATAATAGCGTAAGGATAATTGCTTTCGCCCTTTTTTAGTGAAACAATTCGTATTAAATGACTGGGCGAGTCTCCTTTCCCTTTCATGAATCATACAATTTTTGGCAAAAATGTTCCGATGACGCTTTTAGATATTGTTTACCACTATACATATTCAATGTTAGCTACTTTTGTTTTATATATTTTTCTACCACACACATTCCACACTGTTATTACATTTTTAAGAATAGGCAATTTTCTATGATAATTCCTCATTATCAACAACATTTATCATGATTTTCTGTGCAACCATATATTACAAGAGTTTGAATCAAAATTTGAAGAAAAATACGCAATCTAATAGCGTGGCATTTACGTTATGGTGTATTATACTTTTGATGTTCAGCCATTTAAATATGTATATTGCGTAACTGTATATTAAAACTTTGATAGTTTCATATCTACATATAATCATGATTATGATTGCCACAATTTTTTGAACAAAACATGCTAATATATCTCTTCACTCCGTTGATTCCAACTTTTGTCCATAACAATCGACGTGGTTTTTAGTGGTACATTATTATGTGCAAAATAGCCGTACTAAGTTCTAAGTTAGAGAGCTTCTTGTTGGTTCTCCCTCATCTCCAATCTTTCACAAATCACAATCATCATCATAATCATAATCACGACACCACAGAATAGAATGCAATCATATAACACGTATAAACAAAACCAACCACATTCCAAATCTCGCACGGTTGAATTATGGGCTCCTGTTTCGTATCAAATATCAAATTCCACAAGAAATGAGCCAAAAATGTAAGGAGAAAACAGCTCAGGAGGATGAGAGAGCGAGAGAGACGACGACAGAGATAAGCAAAAAAAATTGTACAAGAGAGAAATATAAAGAAAAAATTTAATAGCGTCTTTGATTACAGCTTGTAAGGAAATTGCCAAAAAAATCAGAGCTCTATTACATCTACTTATTTTGCATGACCATTTTTATGCATTCCATTTCATCGTGATATATATATTTTTCATACACCATCGCATCCTTTTTCATGATAGTATCACAGATATCAGACACTTCTTAACTACATTAAAATGTTCATTGGCCCTTTTTTGCTACAAGTTTTTCCTACCCGTCTATCGTTATTTCTTCACAAAAATGATATACTAGGAATTTGGTCGAATAGAGAAAACAACACAGGAAATTGTAAAGCTCGAAGGGAAAAAGGTAGAGAATGATTATTATTGTTATCTCATCACTATTGCAAGCTCATACACACAAACATAATATTACATATTATTAGGATGTACCTTTTATTAGTTGATACCCCAAATCTCAAACCAGAGAAAATTCAAGAGAAGGCATTTTTACCCACTTGTATTTCTAATGTTTTTTTCTGCAAAATAATATTTTTATGAAGAGTCTGAGAAAGATGTAATATAATGTAGCCACTACTACTGCCGCTTTACTATATTGTACCAAAAAATTCACCCCTCATTGTGAATATATGAGAAGTAGCTCCAAAATAGCAAAAAAGAAAAATAAATCCATTTCAGCAGATCTACTTTTTTGCAAACGCAAACTGAGAAGTTGTGTAGAGTATGTGATGCGAATGACCGATGAAAAAGTGCCAAGAAGAGAGCGAGAGAGAAACTAAATAAAAGAGAACTCCACCTCATAAAACTAAACTAAAAGTGGTGTAAATAATGTTTTATATGTAAAGATATGTGTTTCTGTTTTATTATGAAGAAATTTTCTTCATTGTTACAGTGGAGCACAAACTACTACTATACTACCATCACCAAATTACTGAATTCTTGCTCATTCATCAGCAGAGAGCCGTCGTATATACGAGTAACATAACTTCATTTCACAATGGAAATGATGATAGTGGTGATATTACCATTCGACCATGTAATAATTCATTCCGATAGACGACACTGATCCAGTTAAGTCTCTTTGTTAATACAACACTAACAGCAAAAAAAATACTCAAGAGAGAGAAAGAAAGAAACGCATTACAAAAATTATTTACAATGTTGTTGAATAACTCTTTATGAACGTTATTACCTTGTTTAACAATGACTGTTAAACGAGTTGTTGTTACACAAATTATACAAAGCAGTTTGTAAAAGCTTTTCCCACGATATCATTATCGCTATCATCATATAACACGTACTTAAACAATCGTTTTCTTTCTTAAGCAAGTAAGGCATGACTGTATAAGGTCAAATTAATAATCTGTAATGCTCAAAAACGATTATAGTAAAAAAGATATATGTACTTTATTAAGGTGTATACATCTATGAAAAAGATCCACACTCAGAAAAATTCATACAATGTATGAATGGGCATCTTGTACAAAAGGTTTTGTGAGCGCAAAAAGATGCAATATGACAGAAGAGCCAGCAAGAGCTGAATAAGCTTTTTGCAAGTTGGCTTCTCAAAATTTCGATCGCATTTAAAAGACGTGAGGTATGCCGGGAGCGATAGTGATCCTAGAACTCGTCATGTAGGCGTTTTGCGGACTGAGATGTAATGTTACTGGTCTGTGGTGGTAACTCTGGTGGATAAATGAATAAAAGGCTAGTGAAAAAGTAAGTACAATACAATAGTACGGGGAAAATGATTTTGTAAGAAATGAAATAACGAAGTAGTGGACCCAAAAAAATAAGAGAGCAATTTCCTACCATCCAGCCAGCCAACTTCAATTTATAAAGTTTTCTTTTAATATTAATATTACATTTGATGTGGTATACAAGTGTTTGTTCGAGGCTTGCATCATCATCACATTGTGCGAATTACATGAC
>JAQIWN010005286.1:0-10074 GCA_034699025.1 Entomobrya cf. arborea Gr-Col-00668 | reverse complement strand
ATGAGAATGCATCTCCTCAGATTGCACAAGGATCAGGAGGAGGTTCTCGAGAGAAAGGTCAAAGGTCAGGAGGGGCCAAGGGAACCAGTGAGTTTATTTAAGTGTCCGGTGATGGGCTGTAGGGTGGAGTATTTGAGGAGGGATGGATTAGATAAGCATATGATAAGATGTCATGGTGGGGTTGGAGGAGGGGAGGGAGATGATGGAGGTGATCCAGGAAACGTGAAGTTTTTTAGATTTAATTGTGCCTTTTGTGGGAAGGGATTTAGTTGGAGGAGGAAACTAAATCAGCACGAAATGGTTCACAGGAATAATCAGTTAAATGTGAAGCCATTTAAGTGTGACTTGTGTGAAAAGGCGTTTAGTACGAAGAGATATCTGAGTTATCACAGGCATAATACTCATAAGCTGGGCAAAAGGTTTAGAGTGGCGGGGGAGGGGAATGGGGAAGATGGGGTAGTGAAATTAAATGAAAAATTAGCCAGGATTAAATGTTTAAAAATAAATACCTACAAAAAAAAATTGTTAAATAGAAACATTTAAATAAAATAAGAAATATTAAATGAAAAAGAAGACAATTGAAATTAATTTATTTTAAACTATCAATTATCTAATTTATTTCTATGAAGTCGTCACGTAAAACCTCACTGCAATTTAGCATATAATTTTTTCTTGGAAATTCATAAGAAATATGAAACTATTCTTTTTTGCAACTATATAAAGTGGTAACAGCAACGAAGAATGAGTCCAGTTTGAAGATAGTTGCGAAAGCAAAACAGTTTAGTTATGAAATTCGGTATCAAATAAAGACAGACATACAATAAATGTTAGAAATTACTTAAAACGTTAATTGATTCAGAAGCAAAATACAAAGTTTATTGATACTAAATAACGGAAAATTATTTCAAAGGTTCACCATGAGTCTCTCTATTACTTAATTTCTTTAAGAAAATATGTAACATTAACTTAAATGCTAAAAAAACAATAATATGCTTTTATGATATTAGTACAACACTCAAAGTCACTATTCGCTAAAAAAAATTGAACCTGTTCAATAACTACCTTTCATTTGAATAACTTAAAAACTAGCAAACATGTAAAACGGACAACTGATAAATAAATGTCAAAAGCAAGTCGTATATATGATTAAGGTAGCTTGAAGTAAAGTTTGTTAGAAGAAATATTCTGTTTACAGAACGTACGTTTCATCCAGCTTGCATATCAAATTGCTTTTAAGCTGTTCATTGTATTAAGGCAAAACGTCCCTTTTTCCTAAAAATAACTTACGTTTCTTCGGAAGCCTTCCTAAACCATGTACAACTGTATGGCACCGTTTACAGTATTTAAAAAATAAGGTAAGGTATTATCCGGTATTTCTGAATTTTAAATCTCAACCATACATACCAGGTACCCTACGTTCTGTATTTATTTTTTGTTACGGAAAATGTGTTCATTAGACTTTCGATATCGTAAACCAACAGACGTGCTTTTCGGTCTGACAGTGAGTTTTACACTATTTTGATAAATATTTGTAGTTTATTTCGAACATAAGTTGAAATTGATATTCTGATAGCAAAATGCAAATTTATTTGGTAAAATCTGCTCCAATTTTCTTAAAACGTAAGGCGACAAATATGTGCAAAGTTGAGGCAGGATTTTTTCCTGCTGAAAATTGCGATCAAGATGACAGCAAATATTGTGAAGTTTTAGAAAATGCTTTCAAAGAGAAGCATGGATCTAAAGCTTGGTAATTAAAATGTTTAAACTAAAATATAATTAGCTTAATTATAAATTCGATTCTTGCGTATTTTTTAAATGTTTGGTATTTATTTTCTGTTCTAGTGATTTGACAATGCAAATTGTTTACCCTGCATTTAATGGATTTCATTTAGGAATTGTCCAATTTTGGGACTTGTCTGACACTTTAAAAACACTCAAAAATATTCTAAAAGATCCAGAGATGACGGTAACATTGAGATTTTCAAATGACTGGATTACGGGACCCGAGACATTTGCTGGGACGGAAGGTAAAAACTTAAACTATGAGAGTATTTAATTCAAGTCTAATTTAAAATTTAAGTAATCATCTAATAATTTTGTTTGTTTATTATTTTATGTAAGGAATGAAACTGGATACAAGTCAGACGTTTATTTGTTGGGAACAATTTGAATTGGGTGTTTTTAGACCACATCTTGATTTACTTTTGAATGGAAAAAATGCGATTTACGTTACAGTCTTACTAAATTTCAATCCACGAAATATTCAACACTTGCTGGCTAACTTAGTGGATGCGCAGAAAATTGAAAGCAAAGTGGACCAATTAAATGGTGCAGCTAAAATGAACAACAACTTTCCATTGCCGTCGCTTAAGTTTAAGAAATCTAAGAACAAAACTAAAAGTTCAGATGTAAGCTTTGAGGATGTTACGCAGAAACTGGAATCACTTACTGGTTTATGTACAACAGCAGCAATCGAGACCCAAGAGGGGAAACCTAAAAACTTACCTATTGCATCTGAAAAACAAAATTTTGAGCCGACTAACCGAGTTCAAAAATTGGAAAACTTGGGAATGATCCCTGAAAAGCTTCAGGTTGGATCAGATGTTCCAAATCTCAAGTCTGGAACTTCACAAAAGAAATCCGAACTACGGCCGGCGATAACATCTGAAAATTTAGATGGTTTAGTTAACTTGTTTGAAATGTCGATTTGCAAGAAAATTCTACAACAGCAGATTGCTTGTGATATCGTTATTGTTGCAAAAAATGATAAAGCTGTCAAATGTCACAAATCGTTTCTACTGGCTCATAGTACGGCTTTTGCAAAATTTATAAAGAAGGATGAGACGGATGGCCTTGAAAATACATTGGAGATGAGAGATATAAGTGAAGAGGGTGTAAAAGCCTTACTGGCTTATTTGTACTACTGGGACCAGACAAAGCCGAACGATAGTTCTTTGATTGCCTTTGAACTTTTATCGATTGGCTACCAATACGATATCTCAACTCTGCAAACAGCCATGAAAACAATTTTGTTACGGAAGCCTTACAACTGGTTTGATCCGGACGTGACTGTCAAACTTTTTAAATTTGCTAGAAAATTTAAGGCTGACGTGGATGAGTTAAAAATAAAGGCCATCAAAGCTGTGAAAGAGTAAGTTAAGTATTCGCTAAAGCTAACGTTTATAAATTTTATTTATTTGAACTTGACTGTTAAATTTACATTTTAATTTTTAGAAACTTGGCGCAAGTGGAGCAGTGCCAAGCTTATAAGAAGCTTTTCAAGGAAAATCCAGAAGTGGCTATGGAACTTTGTCGCTTTGCCTTTGCAACTTGATACAGAGTTGTCAATAATAGCGGAATATTTTGACAGGGCTTAATTAATTTATATGTTAAAATAACTTTTATTTGTTCAAATAAATTTGTAGTTGTAATTTTAGTTTACGATTAACTCTTTATACTGCACATAGTTTTGTACCATTTTAAGATAATTTAATCGTTTGTATGTGTTTAATTTATTTCCATTATATTTATTATTTGGCTGACTTTTATTTTGGCCCGATTCCAATTCTAGTAGACTATCAACTAAGTACATAAATTTAATATTCACAGAGTTGCGAATCTACTCAATAATAATGTTTGAATTACTTTGGAAACTACTTTCAAGAACCTGTCTTAAATAACGAAGAAACGAAGCTTTTCGAGCTAATGAAATATTTGTCAAACGGAGGGATTTGAATATTATTATAATTTTAGTTCAATTCAAGTTTTTTTTGCAGTTGTGATCGCAAAGATTTGTCTTTACATTACTTATTAAATTGACTTGTAAATATTTGAATAGTTTTGCAATTTCGTTTTTCAAATAGTACAAAAATAATTACTAATTTCCAACAAAGTATTTACTGTTGCGTTGCTAGTTAAAGCACTGTGCAATGGTTTGCTTTAGCAATAGTTGCCCTTTAAATTCGGAACAATATAGTGAAAATTTCCAGCTTTCAATACTCATTTTCACTAGCGATGTTACCGTTGTGTAAAATATTTCATTCAATTTATTACTAATTGATATATGTTTCAAAATTCATTTAACAAGCGTACTCAAAATCATTCCATTTGTTTAAAAGCTACAAACAATGTCCAAATTAGAAAACAGGTAATGCTATTTTTTTATGGAAACTCAGAAAACATCTTCATCTGCAATATTGTAAACAACCAAGCAATAATCTAGCCAATAGTCTATTCCCAACCGAATTAATTGGCCTTCGTAGTATATTTTAGGGCGATTATCCAAACATAAATTAATATCATCCAACTAATCGTTATAATTTATGTACCGTATAGCTGCTTAAATTTTAGGAAGCCAGTGTGTATAAATTTACTGCTAAATTCAATTCAAATTAATGCAATTATTTTTCGAACAAACGATTTATATAATTACATATAATCCTTTTTACGTTCAATATGATTCATTGATGTATTGGCATTTGTATTTGAATCCAAATCAACTTCCTTTAATTTAGTTTAATTGTGCATCATGTTATTTGAAAATTGAGCTTTGTAACCATTCACTCACATTTTAAAAACCTTCAAAATAAAAACCCACTTGAAAATCTTCATATGAGAGAAGCCTCATATATTTTACTTTTAAGTCCGAGTTTTGGCAGAGGTATACAATAACAAGTTTTACTTGTACAATGTGATCATTTGCGTAACGGATGTTTGAGTATATTTCATGGCCAATAAATCTAAAAGAGCAATGTCAAATATTTTATAACTTCAAAAACTCCGGATTTCCTGTCCAATTTACTTTCATATTAGTCTCAATGACAATTAAAAAAAGCAATTGCGTAGCCGGATGAGATTTCGGCAAACAATGTTTTTTTTTTAAATCCACATTCCAAGTAAACTGTTCAGAAGGAGAACTTGCAGCAAATCGTACTTATTGTGAGACAATAAATTCAATATCGTTTTCCACCATCTCTTTCAGGCTTTGGAAACAATGTCTACGCCCTTATTCTGGGGTGGTTTTCGTCTCTATCACGAATTAACCAATTGGCCCATATTTCGACACGTATTTTCATACGATTACAAAAATCATCGACTTTGCTACAAACAAAACACAAAAACTACAATCACGCTTTTGCCGGTATACTTTACCACACTGCTCTCATTTATTGGCATTCTTCTATCTGTTTCTTACCTTTGGATGAATTCTTCTGGCACCAAAACTTTACCCGATGGCGCAGTCCCTTTACTTTTTATACTAATTGTAACATTCACTTTTACATGTTTTATTAATCTAACAACCTTCAACAATGGGGACCAGTTGGCAACATATTTTAACAAACTAATTGTTCTTGAACAACGTTTCGATAAAATAAATCCTTGCAACAAAAATAAACAAAAGGGTCTCCAATTCTGGCAACAGCCTCTCTCACAATTTATCCCTAAGCTAATTACTTTGTACAACCAGGAAAATTCTAAGCTATTTAAATTTGACCAACCTGTCGATAAAATAGGTATAATTCTTTTATCAAATAATTTCTACAGTTTTATCTTTGCAATGATAGCTTCGCCAATATTATTTATTTTAAAGTTACATCCATTTCAAATGTTTTTACTGGATTTTTTAAGTTTTATGGACTTTAAAATAACCCATGCTGAGTTCCACTGTGGAATTTTTAGTCTCATTTGTGGCCAGTTGGCTTTGTTTGAACAATACCGTACCAATGTATTTTTAATAGATTTAATTATAGTTCACCAAAGAATTTACACAAAACTTATCAATATCATGAGAACTTTAACGTTTCAGAACGACTTTAGTTTATTACGTCTTATTGGCCTGCACACTAAAATTCGTTTGTTGTTTCAATCTTGTGAGCTGTTTATTTCTTTTTTGATAATTGCTTCGCTATCTATTGGCTTCCCTATGTGTGTAGTAGCTAGCTGCCTGCTGATAATTGGTTGGAAAATCCTTCCATTCTACTTATATTTAATAATGTTACCATATTCATTAGTAATGCTATTTATTAGCTGGGAAAGTTTTCATCCTACAGTAAACTTACACGAGATGAGCTACCAAATGATTAAGTATGACTGGCCATTAAAAGTTGTCCAAATGAAGAACGTAGGACTAGTTTTTTCAACAAAATGCATAAGAAAAACTTTAAAGACGATTGTTCCCATTATCTTTAAATCTGGAAGTTTTGCAACTTTAGATAGAGAAACAGAAATAAGTTATTATACATACGTATTAGATTGGACGTTAAACATGCTACTGCTTTTTAATACTGCTACATAATATGTGTAGTCTAAAAATACATTTGACACAAATTATTGTGAATTGTAACAACTATTTGCTTTGAACTTCAATAAAATGTCATTTAATTATCTACCTAAGAATGGTTTTGCACATTTTTTGACTCGCATTTAAGTAATTGCTGGATATTTCGTAAAATTTTACAAGGAATTGGAAATCCAGTACCATAAAATTTAAGGCGTTTTTTTTTATCGAAAAAGGGGTCATTGAAAGAAATTGGACTGAAGATTACAAATAAAAAGTAAAGGCGACAGAAATTGCTAAGGTGGACATAACTTGAATATAAATAAACTGTTGAGTTGTAATTGTAATTTATGTATTGACAATACAGTTATACCTTTGAACTTCATCTTTTGTTAATGTATCTGTCTACTATAAACTAAGACGTTCTCTTACTAAATAAAAGAATAGTCTATATTTTAACATACTTTGAATTTAGATTAGAAGTAAATTAAATTATTTAAAGGTATTGAGTTAACTATGGTAGAGGCTCAACGTTACTAAAATTACACTTTCACATCAAACGTATAAGTTAACTTAATTTCTATAAAAATCAAAGTGCAGTTTTTTATCCCGAGAATCCCAAAGGCTTACTTATGATAAGTAGCTATATGCTTTCTTAAGTCATCTGACTGTGAAAAACTAGACTTACAATTATAACATTTGAATGGTTTTTCACCAGTATGTACTCTCGTATGTTTAACTAATTGTTCAACGCGTGTAAATTGTTTGTCGCATAAATTGCATTTATGCTCTTTGATTCCACGATGAACTGTTTTTATGTGCCTTTTCACATGAACTTGTTGAGTGAACAGTTTGCCACATATTTCACACGTGTGAGGTTTTAAGCCGGTATGAACTACCAAGTTATGCTGAGTTAAAGATTGGTTAGTTCGGAAGGTATTTGAGCATATTAGGCAAGTGTATCGCTTAATTCCTTTGTGACCGTTTTCATGTGTTCGCCAATGACTTCTTTGGGCAAACGACTTGCTGCAAAATTGGCATCGATACGGTTTCTCTCCTGTATGTCCTTGAATGTGAGTTTTGAGAGAAAGTGCCGAACACAGAAATCGGTTACATAAACTGCATTTAAACCTCGTTTGAGTTTCATGTGTGTTCGAGTGGTTATTCAGTTGACTTTTTGTAACAAATTTTTTCTCACAGCGAGCACATTTATAGTCTTTTATTCCGTTATGCACTAGAAGATGCAAGTCGAAATTATCTTTTCGGGAGAAGGTTTTTGGGCAAATGTTACACGAGTAAGCCTTTTGGTCGTTGTGAGTTTTAATGTGTCTTCTGAATACGTAGCTATCACTAAAAGTATTGTCACAGTTATTGCAAAAGTGGGGCTTTTCGTTGATATGCGTACGGTAGTGTGCAAAAAGACCTTGATTGTTGTAAAAGCACTTGCAGCAAAATAAGCACTGATATTTTTCCATATGAATGTTTAAGTGTCCAATTAAACCTATCTTAGGAAAGTAAACTTTGTCACAAACATCACATTTAAATTTATGTGGAGACATTTTACGTCCTTGACTTTGTAACTTATTTTTGGGTGATAAAACTGTTGGATCTTGGTGACGTCAAAGATTTCAATGGCAATCCATTAGAGAATATTCACAGAGAATAAAAAATTATTCTCTGTGAATAATATGTGATTTGAATGATATATTTTTGAATTGCTCTTTACACACTGTGTCCAACAACATGTGTACAATGTATGGTCGAGGAATTTGATAAAATATTTGGACTTTGCATTCTTGAATTTATTTGATCCGCTTTAAGTTCACATTCATGCTACGCATTCCATTGTATATCTTACATGTACATGTGTATGTATGAATTTATAATAATTGTAGTAACAACACTTCATTTCTATCAATGAAGCAGTAGCATCCAAGTAATGTATTCATTCGACATTTTTCAACTACTGCACTTTGCTATTAGGCCATCATTTCTTTGCTTATTTTTGTAGTTTTGAAGGAGACTGAAGAGAAAAAGCTAAACACAAATATGTATCTCATCTAACAATATAAAATTGGTGTACTAGCTTAAACTAGAATTTAACAAGCCTCTTATTATCAACTTCGGAAGTAAAACTTACCAACATGTAAGCCAAAAACATAAAAATAAATGTAAAAAGCCAACTGCATATGTTTATGCAGCTTAATGAATATCTAACTAGCAGAAATATATGGCACGTATTTTTCACTGAGTTAACACGCGTTACTGAACAAGCAACTGTGAAGGTATAGCTTAACGTTTTTTTACTGAAATAAAACTAAATAAAGTATTAAAAGTTAAAAAGGCGAGGGAAATACAATTGTGGTAAATACAAGTCTTACTTGATTATCTTCATTAATGGGACAAGTGTGAAGTTCTTTTAATTTGGACTAAATATTGATAGCTCCGTTAAACTTCTTCTCCTAATTCTTCTTCCTAATGAATTGATTTTTCCGCAAAGCCTTCTGGGCTTCTAATGGACCATGTTTTTATTTAAATATGTAATCGAATAACTTAACATCATGCTTGTTTGTCAAACCACAAATGATATAGTAAAATTCTAGGATCTAAGCTGGTTACATAATTGACTTGTTGTACGAATGGTTTTTTGTGTGCATGCATGTTCCCAAATCAGTTTAACCATATTGATGCCAAAAATAATTCTGGCTGCTTTAAATTTCATTGCCATGTTTTATCTTAGTAATATTATATGCTATTAAGTTTTTAAATATTCCATGGACAACTCAAAAATGTACGGATGAATGCTTAAAATCATGGAACTTACATGAATAAGCCAAATTTTTAATATAACTTCTTATGATAAACTAGTTTACAAACAACATCCGCTTTCGAAATATAAGAGTGTACATGTAAAATACACATAATCAAATTTATCAAATACCTGATTATTTAAGTCGAGTACATCATTCTTCAAAAAGAAATATTATACTGAACACCTAATTGACCCACTAAAACAGATATGCATTTTTAACTCTTTGCCATTTGCAAGTTCAAATATATTATTACTGGACTACTGTAAATTCTGCCAAACAGTATAATAATAAAACCAAAATAAACCTAACACAATTATGTGTACATTCACAGGTTCTAACCCTGGCTTGGTGGATTTGCATTCACAATAATACGGCCTTGTTTCCTCCATTCCTCCGCCATATTCGAGGAAGCCTAAAAAGATAATATAATTATGAATTTGCAGTTTAAATATTAGTAAATTTATTTTTAAAATACACACCTGAAATTTTCCACCTAGCTTCAATGCCCTCAGTTTAGGCATTTTGAAGAAAGCTTCTTGAAACAGCAGATCAGCTATAAATGACATCCCAGCAATTTCACCTTCACTACGATCAATAGCAGGTGTAAAATCTTTTATCATTAATCCGAAGAGTACCAATCCTATTGAATAATTAAATAGGACTATTTATTAAGTAAGTAATTAAATTAGTGTAGGATAACTTTAATTCGCCTTAAATATTTATCGATTCAGATAATAGTTTAATTTTTCTACCTGATAGGTCTACAATTGACCTGACGTCATCCCGTTTCTTAAGCCGTACAGATTGAACTTGGTCAGAGTATTCAGCTAACATAGCCAACAGTTGCACATTGATACCCAGTAGACTTGAATAGAGGTTACGTCTGTAGCAATCATGGCCCTTTCCTTGTATAAGGATGTTTAAAGATTTCAGCTGAACCATATGATCATAAATGCATCTTAGACTTAACACGTCCTCGGAATT